>CAJNOI010000197.1:41664-79020 GCA_905250115.1 Adineta steineri
GGAATTGGTAGGAATTCCGTATAATTCCGGAATTGGTAGGAATTCCGGAATCGGTAGGAATTCCGTGTAATTCCGTAATTAGTAGTAGTCCACGCAATTCCGGAGTCGGTGGGAATCGGTAGGAATTCCCAGGAATTCCGTCCAATTCCACTGAATTCCGTCTTGATGCAATTCCCGGAATTCCGTAACGGAATTAGATCGTATCCAAACGGGATAACTTATCAACACAACACAACAAATGTGGGTGAGGTGGATGGTGTGATAACTTATCAGTACAACACAATAAATGTGGGTGAGGTGGATGGTGTGATTCCGGTGCGGAATTCCGGAATCGGAACCAATTCCCGCAATTCCGGAATCGGTAGGAATTCCGTGCAATTCCGGAATCGGTGGGAATTCCGTGCAATTCCGGAATCGGTCGAACTCGATCAATCTCGACTGGGTGTCTTATGTTGTGTGTCGATCGAGTTCCCGGAATTGGACGGAATCGATTCCGGTGCGGAACTGATTCCTCCAATGTTCAACATCGCGGAATAGGATGCATTCTCAATCTTCTTCAATCAAAATTAGTTTTGTTAGATTAACATGATCTACAATAATATCACGTTCGAACAATTGATCTGTCACTATCGTGACAAATAAACAGACATATATTAATCTTTGTCTTTACGAAACGATATTTATTCAACTAAGCTGTATCTACAAATGTTCTTGTCCCATGTGTAACACGAGTCTATACACGAGAAATGAATGAGAAAGAATGATAAGAGTGAAACAGTGACCAACCCATAAAGAAAGGAAATGCTGAATAAAGGATTAATATGTGAATCGATACAGACTAATTTTCTTTTGGATCAATCGAATAGTTGTTTTACGTGTTCTCCTATATAAACGAACGACATCGAATCATTTTCTTCTTTACGTGTTAATCAACGGATACAATCACATCATTTACAAGTTTTGTAGTAAAGTTAAAGACATTCTTAAGCTAACAAATAATGAAAGCATTTTGCTGGTCGATTTTCTTTGTTATAATGCTTTTAACAACAATCGATGGTACAGATTATGATCAGATAACGATTCTTTCGATTTCAAGTGGCACTTCAGGTGGTCTTTGTCGCGGTTATTGTATTACGTCCATTAATATAACAAAAATTCCAATGAAAATAGTTGCTTTGAAAGAAGCATATGATCCTGGAACTGAATATCCGACTGTAACAAAGCAGTATTCATATTCATTGAATCAATGGGAGAAATTAATTAACCTTGTTAATCCAAAAGAATTTCTTGCTTTACCTGATTATGTGAAAAGCCCGTACCGGATTCATGATTCCCCAAAGAAATGGATTCAAATCAATTGGCAAAATAAAGAGAAACGCGTGTCATTTCAAAGCCAAGACATTATTCCAGGCTTTGAAGAACTCATTGAACAACTACGAAGTGTTATTCAACAATATCTTTCTGATGATTCATTACAATCTAAATCAATTATATTGAACAATTATTCTAAATTTACATTAATTCTATATTTTCTTTTGAATAACATACTTCTATAATAAATAATAATAAATGATTCATAACGTTATTGCTGTGATGAACTATCCATCATATAATATTAACCTATGTAACCACGAGATTTTGATGAAAATAAAAGATTTGAGAAATAAAGCATTACTGTTAATGACTCCTTGACGAATCGAAAGCTCTAGTTATTTATTTACTTATAACAACTAGTTTTCCTATATTTATATTATATTGTTAAATAAATTCATTTCTTGTCCATCTTTGATTTATTTATCTATGTATTATATTTTATGTTATTATTTCATATGAATCCTATACTGTATTTATCAAATCTATTACTTTCATTAAATATTTGCTATGCAGATAACACTCGTTATTCAAGTATACTGTATGTAAAGAGGTGAAGTAACTCTGAATTAACAATTGTTGACATTTTCATTCACGCAAATCATTAGATACTGTTGCGTAGAGTAAAAAACAATAGTGCTTATGTATTATATGAAAAATGTTTTACACAAAAAAAGATATAGATTTCGTATGAAACTTTCATAGGTTCATATTTGATATTTATCGAACGAATGTCCACAAAATGAACAGAATTTAGTTGTCAGATCTGGTCGTGGCGCATTACATTGAGAGCAGAATCTTGGAATTTGAGCAGAATATGGTGGAGGTGAAGAAGTATCATCTTGATGTTGAAACAATGATATTGATACTGAATCGTCTTCTTGAGAATATGAAGGAGGTGTAGAATTATCTTGATGTTGAGACAATAATATTGATATTGGAGTGACTTGATTAGAATCACACATTTCACTTTCTGCAATCATAGAACGACCAATATCAATCACTAGCTGAAAAGAGTATACGTTTCTCGTTATAAAAACATTTTTCTTCATAAAACTATAATACTTACATTACTGAACTCGTTTTCATATCTGCCAGTCGTGTAGTTTGGACTTTCTAATCTCCAACCACATGGTGTCGGAGATCTACAAGAATATTTAATTGATTCTTTCTCGACTGCTTCAATTAGTTTTCTATCACGTCGATAATGTATCAAGCAACAGGCAATACAAGAAGGCCATAGTCCAAGATGAATTGTTAAAATTCCAATAATCATCAATGCACCAATTTCTGAATTAGGATTAGCTGTTGTTTTTGCAGCAATGATAAGGCATATTCCAAGTGTAACAAGAAAAAGGGAAATGATGCTTATAATGTAAAAGTTCTTTTTCTTTGATAAAATTGGATGATTTATTCTATTCATTGATTCTTGAAATTCATCTGGATTTATAATTCCATAGAGATCACGTGGATATCTTGAATCAAATCCTGTTTTAAAACATCCATTTGAAAAAGTTATAGATAAGAATATGTCAAATAAAAGAATCGATATTTACTATCATGAAGACGTATAAAAATGGACTTTGGACGTGGAGGAATATCAGTCATATTTGTTTTTGTATTTGAACTAAAATTAAAACAAAACTTCACTTGACGATTGAGCAAAAAGCTTAGTAAGATTTCAAAACAAAACAGAAGGTATGCATTTGCACAGAGTTCTTTATTAGATATCAAAAGAAGTTCTTTAGTGTTCATTAAGTGATTGTCCACATGATGAACAAAATTTAGCTGTTGAATCACGTTGTGGTAAACTACATTGAGAGCAAAATCTTGTATCGGAATCTGGATATGGTGGAAGATCATCGACACCCTCTCGTTCAAAAGACATTTCGAGTACGGCAACATCTTTATTTGAATAATAATCGATTGGATTACTATGCACGAAAGGAACAGAAGGACCAATATCAATCACTATCTGGAAAAAATAAAGATTTCAAATAAAATTTTCGTAGTTAGTTATTTTTAAAGGAAATGAAGAAAATGATACTTACACGATAGCACATTATTTTGTTACTTTTAGGACATGGCACATCGTTTCCGGCCCCGTTCTCCAATCTCCAATCGCATGATGTTGGTAATCGTGAACAATATTTCAAAGATTCTTTAGCAATTACTTCTCGTGTTCGTTTGAGACAGATAGGCACAATAAAAATTAAAGGAGCAACTGACATAAAAGATAAGATGAACAGAACAATGGCAAAGCCAAAAAATATATCAATCGTAAATGGAACAGATGTATCTTCTCTTTCTACTGAGGCTCTACACATATCGATGCACCTAGTGGACACAACAAAGAGGTTAGAAGAAGAATGATCATAAAAATATTCATTGAAATGAGCGTTTGATTGATTTTTTGCATTGATTCTTGAAATTCATCTGGACTAAGTATTCCAATTAGTTGAATTCGATATGTTGAATCAAATTTGACCGACATACAGCCGACTAAAATATTTTCAGAGTAATGTTTCGATGAAACGGAAAACGTCTACTTACTTCGAACAACTGGTATAGAAATTGAGTTTGGAAATAAAGAAACGTCAGCCATTCTGGAATTATTTAGATCTACAATTCTCAAATAAAAATAATAAAGAATAACACATACATCAGTCATTTTAGAAAATCCAACATATTACACAACTGAACAAGTATTACTAAGTTATTTTGAATATGAATCACTTTTCTTATTACAACTACGTGTCTATTCTCATAAATATTCTCAATTCATAAAAAGAACAAAGAACGAATAAAATAAGTAATAATCTCTTCTTTTCGTCTATATTTTCTAAAGATAAGACTTATTTAACAACGATAATAAATTATACTTTTTACAAAGCCTTCATATAAAATACTTTTCTTTATCACTGTTCATTACGTCAGAAAATTTAGCAGCAGATTCGAGTATTTCCTGCTGATATTTGCTTGTAAATTTGTGCTAAGTCATCTTGGGTGCAGGTGGTTTTGAATGTGGATGAATATGTTCTGAATCGCACATCCAAATTCATTCAACACCCACACTCTTACTGACTTTGGTTAGTTTCAAATCACTTATTATTCTACCTTTTTGACGCGTATGTTAGTAATAGGTTCTTTCGTCGAAATAAATAAAAGTATGCGCAGCAGACATAATTCACCTTTCATATATGAAGCTGAATCAATTCTTATATCTTGGTTGTAAAAGAATGATAAACAAAGTTATAAATCGAAGTCGGTAAAAAATATTTCTTTTTATTTTATTGACGATGATATTATTTATCATTATAGAGTTTCTTCTCTGCTCGCAAAAGATGACAACAAAAATCTTGAAGAGGATGTGGGTGTGAATGTGGCAGTGGCTTGAGTGAAAATGCTCACCCACACTCTAGTCAAAAATTGATCATACCAAAGAGTGTGAGTGTTAGTTCTCTATCTGTTCTACACCCATACTCACAACTACCCACAATCACACTAGCTCCCACATCCACACACCGATCGGATGAACCTAAATAAATATCAAATCCTGTTTCAGATGTCTGTCTATTTATTGCAAATTAAACTCGAGAATAACTTTTTTAAATATTTTATACAAAAGAAATATGAATGAATTTATAATTAATATTAAAAACGATGGTGCAATAGTTTATCTACTTTTTACAGAACCTGATGAGAATGAAAATGTGACAATCCTAAAATCATATTGAATTAAAAAGATTTTTCCGATTCAGCGTAAAAGATTCGAATGACAAAATTTTGTTCTATCCTTAGAGTGTGAACTAGTATTCAGTCGTTTTAAAAATGTGCTGAACACATTCGATGTAGTGATTTTTCGATATTAAGTCATGAAATATTATTCAATTAAAGTTTCTATTCACGGATGATCAGCGTTCAGTTTTTATTTTAATTTCGACCAATATATTAGAAATAATTGTATATATTTCTTCGTCTTTTATTGACATCAACAAAAACGAACTATAAGTAAATTAATCAGATATTTTAGTACTAAAATGAATTTAAATCCAGCTCAATATTCTATAAATGTTTAGAAATCTTATTTTTTTATCAATAAGATTTCCATTAGTAATGATCAAAAGTTCGGTCTAAAGTATAGAAAAAAATAGTTCTCGACATTTTTCTTATCGATATATCTTTGCAACTATTTTAAAGAGTGTTTATTGTGTAAAAATGAATGTTCTAGTTCAACTATGAGATAATCAAATCAATATTAAAAAGAAATACCATGATTTGATTATTATTTTTATAAAATAAACATTCGCCCATTGTTTGATAAATAAAATATATTTTATTAGAGACAGATTGTTTAAGATGTTTTATAAGTAATAAACTGAGTAGAGCAATGATATGGTAAGAAAAAAGGATTATATAGATTGTTATTCTCTTTAATCTCATTTTATTCTAAAAATTTTAAATCATTTTGATTATTTCCTTTATCAAATATTTAATATTTCTAAAATATTATTTTTGAGTCGATAAATGATGTTGACAAAAATTCGATTGTATATTATAATCAATATCATATAGGAGTTTTTGATGTTAATAAATTTGAAATTTTATCAAATGATTTTTTAATTGTTCTTAGTATGACATACTCAGATGGTTTGTCAGTACTTTTCTTGTGAGTGAGTGTAAGCGACCGTAAGATAAGTGAACAGAGGCACACATCCACATCCCTCAAAATAATTTTTCTTTCCGAGCTTTTTATTTTGTGTTTCTATTGATCTCATTAAAAAACTAGTTCGATCAAGAAATACACTGAGCAACAAAATAAAATAATATTTGAGAGGTCTTTTCTGAAGTAGGAAGTTGAAGATTGTGTACTAGGACCATCTAATGTAACAGTGACATCGGCAATCATTGCTTCAAAATCTCTAAAACGATCATCTAGTCTTTTTAATTGTTGTTGTTTGTCATTGCTGCCCAAGAAGGAGTAGTGAATACTATTGTACACTAGAGTTTTCAATTCTGCATAGCTCGGTCTATATCGATCACAAAACATCAAATATTCATTAGTCAAAGTTGAACGTGATACACCTGCATCATCCGTAGCAATTACTAAAGGTACACCATGTGCTTTGTATACTAACATTGGATGTGCTTCATTCTTAATACCCAATATAAATTCATTGCTACTCATAACCGCTTCAACTGCAATATTAAGCTTTTTCATCTTATATAAAAGTTCATACGAATTACGCTCATAAAATATATCGATACCATGACCAATGCGGGTTGCTCCAGCAATTTCAATCGCTTCACGTATATGAAATTGCAAACCTTCTGGTGGTACTAGACCTAAAACCAATTCTCCTGCATGCATTGCAAGTTTCACATTAGGAAAATGTCGTTTGAGAAAACGAAACATTTTCATATGTAATGTATAGTCTCGCATTGATACAATACCATTTTCTGCACCAACGATATTAACACCAACTATTAAATCACTACGTACAGCAGCAGAGAAAGCTGAAAATAAACTGGCAAATACGCGAGAAGGTGTATTACTTCTTGTTACATAACTTTGAAAACGTAGCGTGAAATTAACATCATTAATTCCATCTGCTGCTGTTTCGATCATTTTAACATAATTATTTATTGTTGCATTGACTATAATATCATTTTCAACTGTATCAAAATAAATTTTTAATATTCTATCTATATCGTTATCATTTGATTTCGATGTTAAACCATCTACTATACTAATCAATTCATTGCTAACTGCTAGATTTGGTCCACTAGTTAGCATTGTTTCTATATATTGGACATTTTCATTCATGGCTGTATTTTTTAACCATATCAATCCTTCATTATATTCTTGATAGGAAACTGGACCATAATAACTAAAAGTATCAAAAAATTGTTGATCCGGCGGTGGTTGATCATGATAATGATTAGCATAATCGATATCAGACCAACGCTTTAGTAATTCACGATAAAAATCATTGTTTAAACGTGTTGCATCAGCGGTAATGCACAAAGCTTTAGCTGCGTCCGATAATTGTGAAACATTAGTTTCTATTCTGTACTTTTGGAATTTTAATGCAGGATCATCTTCACGGTAAATACAATAATTATGTTTAGCGATCCAATTTAAATAAGTTTCAGCATAGATGGAGCCTGAGTAGTGATGATGTAAATCACCACCTTTGGGTATAGCTGTTAAGAACATATTCAACTCGGTAAGCATGCTAGTATCTCCAACAATAAGTTTTCTGTAATACTGAATTGTTGTATCAGTATTATTTTGAGACTTGATAATTTCAATACCAAGAAATATTACACAAAATATTTGTAACACCAACCGCGTTGTCATGATTCAGATTGGCCAGTGAAGGATTATCAAAAACTCTACAAGTCAATATATGATTGTCCACAAAAACACTCGGGATCACCTAATGATAAGTATCAAGAAATTCTCTCAGTTTACGATCGATAAGACAAATGTGAGGTGAAGTAAGATGACTGATAGGTTTCTTTCTCACCAACATGCAAAATTTTATTACTCGATAAAGATACAGCGAAATGATTATTTGATATTGCATACTTTTTTGAATATTTGTTTCTAACAAGTTGCTCGTAAAAATGACTTTTATTCGCGCTTGAGATTTATTGTTTTTTGAAATTAGAAATACATCAATATATACAGCAGATTGATGGCGACTTATCAGTGCTTATTGTTGAATTCCATTTCTATAAGCGCGTGAGGGTGCGGGCTGACTTGGGTATTCAATTCAAAACTAATCCACACTCACACCATCAAGATTTTGGACTAATTTAATAAATAAACTAAATTATTAGCTTAGAAATATCAAACTCAAATTTCAACAAACGAATCAGTGATTTGAAGACGAGCATATTTACCACTGAGGTAAATAAGGTCGAAATGAGCGTTTTTTTTATAAAAATGGTTAAAGCTACAGTATTTATTTTTTTTAAATTAAAAAATTATATTTAATATCTTTTATATATTTTCTTTTTATAATAAACTTAACGTAAAGAGATTTTTTTATATATGTGTTTATATGGTTAAACATGCACATTAATAAAAGCACGAAAAGACTATTTTGAAACTGGTAACAATTTCTCATCATATACTTTATGATAATAATTTTTTAACTTACATTCGAATATTCAGCATGTGTTTAACTAACTTGATATGCGCAAGATATTGTTATCTTATTGTCGTTCTAGCTTGTGTTTTGAAGATGATGGTTATATCTGCGACGTATATAAGACATTTGTTATTCTTTCTTCATATATTTTTCACTTGAAGGTGATATAATGTGGTCGACATTCATTTGGTCTTTTACTTACTTGTTAATAATCAAAAATTTATTTTTAACAAGACATACATTTTTTGTTAATAGTCAGACAGTACCACCAATACCTATACCGGATTATGAATTCGAGCAAGTCATTGCTGAACGTTATTTATTTGCTCCGTTTGCTAATGAATCTAGTGCTTGGACTGTTCTTTCTAATGTTTCCTACGTATGGCAAGCTGCTTCATTGCCACGATATCATTCTCAAGCTGCTGTAGGAGTTTGGCTACTGTTTCAGAGCAGTACTGAGACTTTTAATACAAGAGCTAGAACACTTCATATGTCTTGGATGTCTTTATCTGCTAATGGGGCTATGGTAATTTTATCTGAGATCGATGTTAAAAGCAATAGCAGTCTTTTGGTTACATCACATAATGAAGAAACTGCTTTAAAATACACAGCTGCACTCATCTCACCTGATAGTGTACACTTTATTCTATGTAATCGATCAGATGCTAGTTTATGCAAAGTTATACAAATAATATTATTTCCTTCTGCCCTTCTGAATACTACTAAAATTACAGACGGTATCTTTGTAGAGGATTTAGGAGCTAGAGGATGGCTGTATTTTGCTGCAGATTCGGGACTGCATGGACTGGACTTATCGACATTTATCATTCATCCATTTCTTAATGAGATCAATGTATCTGTTTCTTCTTTGGCATGGAGTTCCAAACGACAGACAATATTCGCTGGTACTAATACTAAACTTTGGATTTACTCGTACGGTATTGATAAACAAGGCTGGCGTTTTGAACATGTCACAGGACTTATTGATGCACCGATTACTTCTTTGGTTTATAATGATATGCAAGATAAATTGTGGATCGGCCAAAGTTCCGGAATAACTCTTCTTTCCCCGATTATTATGTCGACAGGTCGTCTTCATTGGTTTTTTTCTCGATTGGCCGGACAAATCTCTAATCCTGGATCAGATATTGGTCATCTTCCATTTTCCAACATTACGAGTCTAAGTGTTAGTCAGTCGATGTTACCTGATGGTCGTGTATGGCTGGGTGCGGTACGTGGGGTGATGCGTTTCGATTCGAACAGTAGTGATATCAATGCTTGGCGTGTATTCAATAGTGCCAGATACATGCCTAATCGTGAGTCGTTGGTTCATGTATCTTCTTTGACTGTTCTGAGCCGTCACAGCGATGCATCTCCTAATCTGGGTAGTGGCGTAGTAGCAATCACAAACAAAGGTCTCACTATTCTTCGTTTTGAGATGTGGACACTAGCACAGAAAGCAGATCATTTTCAAATGCTCGTCGATCAACCAGGAAGACATGATAAAAATGGATTCATTTCTGACTGCTCTATGTCATCATGGGGCGATAGTCGTACTTGCATCAAAGAATCAGATGATAATGATGGCATGTGGACTTCAATGTATTTGGCTAGTCAGATATTTCGCTATGTTGTGACGCAAGATGCAAGAGTCAAAGCACAGGCTTGGAAACACTTTGAAGCAATGGAACTTCTCAATAAAGTTACAGGTAGCGTATTGACTACAAGGACGTTTATTAAGAATTAGAGGTGTGAGAATTCTCATTCGTTGATATTCCGTTCCCAAGAACGGCATCTGAAACTGACATGTCTACTGGTAATTTTGATTAATTTATGCTTTGTTTCCATTTTCGTCAGGTATTCCTGGTTATCCTGCTCGATCATATGCAAAGCGTAGCGACTTTCTTTCTAAGATTCCATGGTATCCTTCTCCCGTTTATCCAGATCTTCAGTTTGAGGGTGATACCTCATCTGATGAAATTTGTGGTCATGAGTTCGTATATCCTCTCGTGCATGACTTACTTGCTAGCAACGATGACGAACGAAAAAGAGCTTACACACTCATTTTCAATATCACCAATCATATCCTGACTCATGATTGGTATTTATTTGGTGAGAGTCATAATCGTACCACATGGGGTTATTGGAATCCTATTCAAATAAATAATGATAGTCGGTACCAAGAAGATCGAGGTATAAATAGTCTTCAGATACTGGCTTACCTACTCCAAGTATATGGTTACAGTGGTGATGAACGTTTTCTCGATGGTGCCAATCTTCTTATTGAATCCTATCAATATAGTGTCAATCTTATTAATCAGAAGATGGTTGCTGTTTGTGCTAGTGATTTATTCTATGCTCTACCGGCTTTTAATTATGATTTAATGGCCTATTTGTCTTATTTTAACCTAGTCCATGCATTCCATACAATTGCTTCTTCGGCTAGTTTATCTACAGTTCAAAAGGCACGTGCACAATCACTAATTGATGATTTATGGGAATATATGGAAATAGGACTCGATCTTTCACACAATTACAAAAAAATGGAAAAAAACGCCATTTTTTAATTTCATCTATTGCTATGCCAGTGGTCAAGTCAATCGAACCCGCAATACATCTAACAAACGTCATGGATTGACTATGAGAACTTCTCAGCATAATTGCAATTCTTTATCAAATGACGGTGTATGGCATATGCAGCGTTGGCCATTGGAATTGATTAATTGGCCACAATTCAACAGTGATCGCTTGGACGTACAAATCAACGTGCCTGCTCAATGCTATCAGCCGATTAAGTCATTAAAGATGTTACCTGCGGACGAAAGATCTACTAAAAACTTGGTCCGAGGAGTCTACGATTTGGATGATGGAGATGGATTTGTTGAAACTGATCCAACTAACTTTCTGTTGGGTTATTGGGGAATGCGTTATTTCAATTCGTTACAATAGGTGCGGAGGCCGATGCTAATATGACAGCTAATTAACTACGTTTGCTTTGTCTGAAATCAGAATATATTTTGTCAAACAATATACAACTTGCAGAGAGGGTGTGAGTGTTTCTTTATTCTCTTACACCCACACCCACACCTACACCCTTCTTTTCACATTGTATCTTGTGGAATATTTTTTTTTTTTTGAAACAAAGAATTACGCAGTGTAAAAGGTAAATGGAAAAACGCGATTTTTTTGTCCGCTGGAGAATAGAAAATATTTTCATTGAAAAAAAATAGTCTTTATTTCGTCATTAAAGAAAATTTCATTTGAAAATACTAAATTCACATGACTGATGATCGATTCTACGTTTCTTGAATAATGTACAGAACAAGATGCGTGTGTTTTTTACATTCATGCAGAAAGAATGTTGAGTTGTTTGTGCAATACTTCTTCTTTTTGTCTATAAAAGAGAAATGTTGAAGTGAAAACAAGCAATCAATTCATTTGGTTCCTCGATTTTTTCAACACACTATCATGTCATCTGCTGCATTTAGTGAAACATTACAATTTGTGACGAATGTGAAACTTCAAGAACTGGAAAAACGTCGTCAAGCATTTAGTCAACATGCGTCAAGAGTGCTGATTGATGCACAAAAACATGACAACGATCTTATAGAGAAGGTCACGACTCTCGTCCAAGGTATTACATCATGGTCTGGATTTCGAATTTCTAATGGAAATCTCAATCTTGATAATATTCAACGTTGGTTGCATCAAGTACAGCTTTTGTTTTCTATGCTATTAACATTTTCATCTTTATTCTTTTGTTTCATAGGCTACACTAGATCCAGGATTTCCTCGATCACTGCTGGAAAGTTGGGCACAGAAATTGACGGATCGAATCAATCAGGAGAATACTCAATATGATTATGCGAAACTTTTCGGCAATCTTCTCACCGATTGGCTTACAGTTTCGTCTCAGAGTATTGGAACAACAAATACGCAAGCAGATCAAAACATGGCGACTGGGAATCAAGATGATTCTGAGAAACTTAATTCAACTGATACTATGGAACAAAAGAAACAGCTCGAGTCGATTATCTTTCGCGAGAGAGAAATCGACGTTCATGGACTGGAAGCATATCTAGAAGATCTTTTTCGTGATAAAGACGCACAAGAAGCATTGGCAGCGTTGCGAGTACGACTTGCAACTTTTGGAGATACTCTTCGACGCACTACAATTAACGAATATGATATGGAATGGTGTATCAAATAATTATTAGCTGCCGATCTTTTATCCGATGCAAAGCAGACTATACTGAAGGAATTTGCACAAAATCCTGTTATTATCAAAGAGTTAGCGAGTGTACTGAACATGCAATTAAGTTCACTTCAAACTTGGCATTGGCCAGAAGATGGAGTTCCAGCAGAGCCAAGAAAAGCTATAAATGGAAAAATTCGTTTCTATTTAGATGGAGAGATTCTGACTAGTCTTTTTCTTCAATATATTGGAATCAAATGGTCAATAGAATTCAAAGCAGCTCTCTTACAATTCCGAAGTTCTCGAGCATGGGTTCTACCTCCTTCGAATCTCAGTAAAGTAGACTTGGCACGATCAGAAATATTTCTTAATAGTACGAATTTTCCTGCTTCAATTGAGCAAAGACGACGAACGTTTCAACAATCCCATTATTTTATGTGTCAATTACCAAATAGTGTTGATTGTTTCAACAATTATGATGATGTTGACGAAGATGATGAAAGTATGGCAACCATCAATAAAGAACGTCGACAACGATCAGGACGTTATCCAGAAGATCAACTTCGTTTTGATACTCCTGTTGAACTTAAACAATCTCTTTTACATATCGTATGTACTGACGTACTTCTCAATCGAGCTTTGCATAATCAGTGTACTGTCGTTCGAACAGACTTGGAATGGTTTGGTCCTTCTCTTGCTCATCAATCGATCTTGACAATTCTAACATTCTTTGGTGTTTCTCATCCTGATCTTCAGTTTATCGAAGCCTTTCTCGCTTGTCCTTTAAAGTTTACTGGTTCGATGAACAGTTATTTGGCCGATCCAACTGCATACAAATCGACACCAGCGGATTCTCCATGCATTCGAAAACGTGGAACACCTGTTGCACATTCTCTCAGTGTCTTCTGTGGTGAAGCTGTACTTTTTGTCATGGATTATGCAGTCAATCGAAAAACGAATGGTATCTTTCTATATCGTATTCATGATGATTTCTGGTTTCTCGATTCACAATCTACTCGTTGTGCTCAAGCATGGAAGACTATGAATGATTTTGCCGACTTAGCTGGATTAAAGTTCAATCAAATGAAGACAGGATCAGTCCATGTTGGTGAGAAAGATCAATTGCATGCTGATTTACCACAAGGTGATATACATTGGGGTCTTTTAAAAATGGATGCAACTTCAGGAGGCAAATTTGTCATTGATCTAGCTATGGTAGACGAACATGTCGTTGAAATGCAACGGCAACTCACTGCAACGAATTCGATATTTGCATGGGTACAAGCTTATAATAAATACATGACATTTTTTATTCGAAATTTTGGCAGTGGTGCCAAAGTCTATGGCCGAGCACATATTGATGGTGTTATTGATGCTTTGGTTAGAATTCATAATAAACTGTTCCCGAACACGAAAGGAAATATTGTCATGGCACTTGCCGCAAGATTAGAAGAGAATTTTGGAGTTACAAACATTCCTGTAGGATGGTATTTCTGGCCGACTGCTGCGGGTGGACTGCAAGTGAAAGATTTCTTTGTTGAACTATTGGCCATACGTGAAGATCTACTGGAGGATCCCGAATGGATCCTAGAACTTGCAAAGACATGGGAACGGGATGATTATGAAAATGCCAAACGATTATGGGAAGATGGAACGACGTTCAATCAAGTCATACAACAACAGCAATATGTGGTACAAATTTCGGCTACGGATCCTTTCTTTAGCTTCGAAGAGTTTATTAAATGTCGAGAGGAACGTTCAATGAGATGGGTGAATGCTTTTGATACTCTTCTTACACGACCGATACCAGTTCATTTGAACAGTACGCCAGAAACTATGGCTGCTCTCTCGATTATTGGTGATGGAATAGAAGCTTTTGCATCTTCAGTATCTGAGACTTGGCAAGGACTAACCTATTATTGGAAATGGCTTATTAGTTTACATCATGAAGAAATGATCAAGAAGTATGGAAGTCTTCTCATCGTCGAACCAACATCTATTCCAGTTGGTATGGTCGCAGTATTTAGAAACTCACGCACAAGATGGGAACAATAATCTTCAAAGGCTCTTTTTAGTTTTCGATTCTTTGTTAATGAAAAATAAAGATTTTTTTATGAAAAAAGATATAAATCGATTAAAGCAATTAAATTGATTTCTAAATAAAATATCACAAAGAAAGAAATAAGTCAAGTTCTGTTGGTTTAATCGTCGATAAGAATTGCTGAATCAGGCATCTCGTTCATATTACCATCGCCATCAATACTTGAACAATATGTAATAGCATAATTTAATCGATCATACATAACATCTGTTGACGAATACTCTGGTAAATCCAGAGCAAAACTACATGTATGCGATCCTATAATAAAGTTTAGATTATTTTATTCGTCAAAATTTCTACATGCGACTTACTTGGTAGCGCTCCATCGACGGGACCATTAGTTATATCAAATCCATTAATTGTAAAACGAGCTGTAAAATCTTCATCTCTATTCGGTAATGTACATCTTCCCCAGACAAATTTCAAAAACAATTTCTTCTGCTCTTCTGTAAACATACTACCAAGAACGATCCAAAATCGTTGAATACATGGCGCATCTGGACTATAAGCAGAACCATAGTTAGTGTTGCGTTTTAATAATTCTACATCTATTTCACCTTTTCCACAAACAGCTTCTTCTAATTCACTGCCTGTAAACAAACTCAAAAAGTAGCCAGGAATAATACTGTATAAACCTTGACGAATAAATTCGATTTGACGATGAAACTCATTCAAACGATAATTACGATAACTCGCACAGTATTCTTTGAAATTTGCTATCGTTACTGGTATTTCTTGACCATTAGGAACAAGTTCAAATGTTGATCCATTTGAACTGACAACTTCAAATCGTAGTTCATCCAATATACTACTGAGTACATCATCAAGATCAATTGATTGATCATTTTCTGGCATTGTTTTCTCCATTTCATTGATCATTGTAAAACTCTGTATATCGATTGCTTCAATATCTTCACTTGTTATTTGTTCTCGAACTAATTGTTTCCATAATAACATAGGAAATTTCAAATCAAGATAATTCTTCTGTCGTATAGCCATACCCATCAATTGTCCGACGAATCGATATTGATTTTTTGTTCGATTAGGAATCAGTTTATCTGGCGAATATACATTTGGAATCCATCGATCACAATTCGAACCACTATTTGTTCGTCCATTAGGACATAAAATAAACAATGGCAGGCGTTCACTACAAATGTCTGAGCAAATGCACGTGATAGAATCTCGATAAGGTCCACCTGCATCCGTACTATGCATGCCAAGATATTGTGCTTTCCATAGACGTTCGTCCTGTCGTCGAAATAGTACTTGAGCTTTGTCATACAATTGTTCGTAGGCTTGATTAAACATTGTATTTAAACCATGATCATCTTTAATACTGGCTCGAACAGTATCAAAATTAACTGTTATCATGTCACCTTGTGATGGAAGCTCGGTCATCATGAGAGTTGTGTTAAATAGTGGCAATTTTGTTTTATATAATACGTAAGGTCTAACTGCCCGAACTTTGTCAGTTAGGATACTTTCTCCAGGCAACAAACTAAAATCAACACTGGATATCACATTTTCGACGAGTATATTCAATTGCCATACACATTTGATACGAATTTGAATACAAGTAGTTGGAATATGCCATAAAGATGGATAGGCTTTATAATATGTTGGATTTTGTGAGACATCAGTTGGTAGACTATTAATCAATTCAACGAAAGATTCATTAGTAAGGGCATGATGATTTATAAAATCAATCAGCTGAAGATCAGCAGTTGTATCGAAATGACAATGTGATTGTTCAAGTTCATCTCTAGTAAATTGAAGAATGAATGCCTCTGGAAAAAGCGTTCGTTTGCTTTTATCAGTTAAGGCATTGATAACATCAATAAATGTCAATAGATTGTTGTTATGTTGAGAAAACTGAGAAAAATCTATTTTGATCAATAGATTTTGATGTCGATGTCTCTCATCAAGTAAATAGATCAAGTCGGCAATCGCAATTTGAAATGTTTTTGTCGTTCGACTATTCATCGATGTTGAATCAGGTGGTAATTCAATTGATAATTGATATAAAAAATGTTGACTACGTTCGCTCAAATTGAAATATTTGCTTTTCTGTATTAAACTAAAGAAATAACTAGAATCGCTTATTTTGTTCAATATGTAGTTTACTTACGTCGAAAATAAATGGATAATGATTATTTTCGATTGTTGCATTGGACTTACGATAAATAAATTGAATAGTTGATTGATGAGTGATGCTGGAAATAACAGAGGAATTAAAATATCGATTTCATTTTGTGATATTGTTGATTGATCAGTGAGTAGTTTAACAAATAGATTGATAACTTTGAGAATAAAATTTAAATTTGGTTTTCGTATCATAGATTGTTTATCGATCATAGTCGATTCATCATCATAATCATAGAGTAATAATGATTTATCCGCGAGAAATTGAATTGATTGAATAATGAAATTCTTTTGCAATTGATAAAGTAATGGTGCTTTATTTTGTAAGATTTCTCTACTAATCGATTCATGATGTTTCAGTAATTCATTAGTTTCGACTTTGAGTATTGATGTAATTAATAAACTCATTCGATCGATAGTTTCATCTGTATGTAACCGTGTATAATTATAATGATAATCTAATAGTTTCAATAATGTTATAATAAATGTAGAATCACCAAATTTCTCCAATGGAAATAAACATGATCCATCAGTAGACCAAACTTTTAACATAGTTAAAATTGTATAATGAGCATACATGGATATCAATCCATGTTCACAAGCTATACGTGAATCATTAAATTGTCGATGAGCTATTTGTTGATGATTATATTCACTAGATTTTTTAATCTTTTTTCGTTGTTCTTCAACTCGATCGGTTAATGTTGTCTGTTCTTGTATAGATCGATTTAAATCTAGTAATTGATAGGTAGGATCGACTTCTTCAGCGGATACCGTGGATTTATCTTGAAGCCATTCAGTGAGATTAATATCGGTGTCAGGTAATGGATTAGAGCTTTGTATATCATTCCATCGATCGAATAAAATCTCGCCAAGAGCAATGATCTTTTCATCGGTATCAAATTCAGAAATTTGTAGCAAATTTTGAACTTTTTCTCTATCGATTGATGGACTCACTTTTCCTATAAGATCACGTTGACGTCTGAGTTTTTCAGCCATCATTGCTTTGAGAGGTGCTTCCTGTTGTTCACGAATAATTCTATCAATTGATTGACAATTTTTAACTAAATTTTCTTTCATTATCGTCTTGATCAGTGATTCATCATGTCCAATAGAAATCAAACTTGGTGACATAATGGAATATGGTGGTGCAACAATATTTTCTAATGAATAGTCAACTGATTTCATTTGTTCATCGATATTATCTATAAACCAATTCATATAGGTAATCGATCGACATTCAATCCGAATTGTATTATCATCAACTGTGTTCTTAGTAGAATGATCTTCACAAAATAGTTTAATGTACTTGTCTTTAATCATGAATTGATCATTATCGACAGAAATATCGAGCTCAAGTATACCATTCACATAGATTTTCAGACATTGCGCGTGAACAGATATTAGTAAACGTACATATTGATTTAATTTCCATATAGGCTTACTTTTGATTTTCAGTGTACCATCGATAATAAGACAAATGTAACCATCGTTTGTCAAACAAATGTTTGTTTGTGAATTTAGTGTTACAAATGTCAATTGTTCATTTGCGATAGGTAAATGTACGACAGAAACATCAAGAATCAATGTATAGTCCAACCATAAATTAGTCGATTTGTCCAACATGAGATAAGTTTGATTTCCGAATAATTGTATTGTTGAGTAATCAGTTCCATCGATTGGTTTGAAATATTTCCATTCATTCTTCTCGGCTTCAATTGATTGATTTACTGGTACAAGAAATTCACCTATAAAATCTTTCTGGTTCGAAGTAAATGTCAATGTATTGGCTTGCATTCGATATTCTTTAAGTCGATGATAATCCGTAACTACATAGGATAATCCGAAATTGAAGAGACGTCGAATTTGTTCGTCTAATAAAGCATAGTTCCAGACAGCTAGCTTTTGAATTTTACCAGATAATGTTGGTAAAAGATAAATATTGGATTGAGCAATGGCAGGACTATCGAATATTCGGCATTCATTGTTGATATAAACTTTGATTTGTTGACTATCGACATCGAATGTAATCGCTGCTTGAGTTTCATCAGTTATTTTACTCGATGGAATGGATATTGAAAATGTTTCCAATGTTATTAATGGAATATCATCGTGTAAGATTTTATCCAGTTGAAAATCGAAACTTATTGTCCATGAACTACTATTATCATTCATAGTTAATAGGAAACCTTGACTATCTTTCGGTAATACTAAATGATGATTATCAATGATATATTCAGTTTCAAGATGATTATCATTGACGAAATCACGTAGAAAAGTGGTCGAATCATCATTTCGTTTTCGATAAATGTTATCTTGAACACTGTTACTAATCAAATAAGCACTAGACGGATAGGTTACTGTCTTAATCAATGTCGGTAATAATAATGGTTTATAACCGTTTGGTAGTGGACATTCGTACATATCTTCCGGACTGAATATAAACTCACATGAACTCAATACAGATGCATCATTGACTTTTAAACTAACACCAGGAAAAAAAGGTGTGTCGACTCCATTCGGTAACATATCACATGATATTTCCGTCAAACCAATTGAGTTCTGATGAGCAAAAGCCGTGCCTAATAAATGTCCATTGAGCCAATAGCGAATTTGAGTGTTAGCACCATCGATTTCAATGCCACAACCACAAACATCGTTCATATTCCAACGAACGTTACTAGTAGGAAATAATGCTTGTTCTCGATTGTAGAGCATTCCTTGAGATCCATCATAAGACCATGAATATGTATCATTACCAATGCCGATGATTTCACTCGGATTGAATCCAGTGGTGGACCATCCAATCTGAGCAAAATGACTTTCGAGCAGACGAACGCAAAAGTACCAATTGCCTTTAGTTAAATGAAGTTGATCTATAATAAATGTAGCTAATGATGCATTACCAGTTTCAGATATTAAACAAACTCGTCCAGGAAATCGATGACTAACGCCACATTCTTCTATGATCCATTGGCCAGTGAGCTGAGGCGGCATCGGCACAATACAAATATCATCGTTACCTGTCCAACCTTGCTTGAATTTTTCAATATCGTCTTTTGATCCCATCGGTTTCCATTGATGACCATCAGCTATATATTCTCTATCTGTTTTAAATCTAAAACGATTCCAAATGGGAACTGGTGTTTCATTTTCACGTTTCACATTTATATCATCAATGATTTGTTTTAAATATTCACATCGATCTAAACTTAAACAATATTGCTCTAAATGCCGTTTATTCCAAAGACGCAAATCAGTTGGTTGTAATCGATGGGTTGTTGACAAAGCCGATGCTGATAGTCTGGCTATACACGATGCATTGGAGTTTCTCATGAAAATTTCCAAGAGTTTTTTACTCATCAATAATCGATATAAAACACCAATTGATCGACGTTTTACTTGTAATACAAGTAACGGATCTATCACTGATTGATCGGTTTCAATAAAAGATATCAAAACATCGAACAATTCACCAATAGTTTCATTCGTAATTGGTAAATCAAGAAGATTCGGCGGGAAAACATCGAGCTCAATTCGTAGTTGATCTCCTGTTACCGAATTCGTTTGATTATTTTCACAATATTGAACTAAATACGATCGATCAATTTCGAGTATGACTGCCATTTGTGGTTCATTATTGCTTTGATCATTATCATAGACTTGTACAATTGAGCCTAAACAAAATGGATGAATATATCCACCTAAAATACTTAATACTGCTAGAAGATTATTATCCATCGATGCTGTTGTAATAATATTAATAATCGTCTGTGTTGCCATCGATTGCCAGGGGGATTGAAATGATAACATTGTTCGATAAATATAAATCAGCTCGGTGATAACATCAACTGTTATTTGAAACGAACGAAGATTATCACCAATAGTACGTAATATATCATCTAAAAGATTCGTCACGATCGTCTTAGATACTTCATCTTGTTTATCAGGCAAGTTTAATAGAAGTTTACGTATAATTTTTAATGAAAGTAAAATCGTAGTTAAATGTTTACTATGTCGATAGATACGTATGAGTTCATTAATATAGTCAGCAGTTGCGCAAAGTATTCGTACATGCTCATAATATTGTACACATCGAAGTAGTAACATCAACCATTGATTTATGCCCAGTTCAGGGTTAAATGTTGCTATTCGAAAAGAATTCTTTTGAGATTCTATGAGTTCAATATCGTTTGATGATAACTGTTTTAATTCATTAAAAATCAATTGATGAAAGATAAACACCAGCTGCTGATCGAATATCTCTTGTAAATCATTGACGAGAAAGTTTTCACATAATTGTAAAATATACAATCGAAACCAATTGAATGCAACAAAATTTTCACGAAAAGAAACATTGAGACAACTAATGAATGGTATAAATAATCGTTGGTGTAATTGTTGAATATCTGTTGATGTATACGATATATTCAATAAATGGAAGACTACCATTGGTTCATTGATTTTCATCGATAGAATGATTTCAACAATCGAATAATAAATTCGACCGATTTCATCTTTCCATTGAACATTAGCGGCAAGGATATTTTCTAAATAGGACCATTGAACATCTCCAGTCCTTAAATATGGTAAACAAATCGCAAATAGAAGCATGATATTCGTTTTTTGTTCAATCTGGCAGAGTTTTTGAAGAAATGTGTGCATAAATCTATAGGTAATTAATCTAAGCATTGCTCGTTCGTTCTGACAAGACATCGCTCGAAGAAGTTCATTCGATTCGGATTGTATATCATTATTCGAACTATTACCATAAACATAATTTGCTATGGTTCGATGTAGAATATCCTCAATATTTTGATTATCTTCGAGCATTCTCTTCTTGTTTAACATGAATGTTTTTAATCGAATACACGCTTGAAAAGTATCTCGAAGTAATCGAAGTGACTCTTTTCCTATTCGTTTTTGTAAACATTTCTGTTCGAATATTAAGTTTTTGTCTAATTTTGTTGAAATCATGGATGATTCTTCGTTTTTCGAACTTTTAATTATCGGAATGAGATGATTTGCTTTAACAGATTGAAGAAGAAATAAACATTTCATTCGAATTTGTTCGTAAAGTTGTTGACAATCACCGCCTTGTCCTCGTGTTGTTGCGAATATTATTCGAATACGATTGGCATGGTTAAAAATTGATAAAAGACTCTTATGAGGTTTTGTATTGTCTTCTCGATTAAGCTCGTCTTTAGCAAGATTAATTCGACGATAGTGTTTAATATAGACAGCAAATAGATGAGCACATGCATCATTCGCTTGTTTTTCAATTGATTTTTGAAGTACGCACTGTTTATCTTTAATTGACAATCGCAGTTTTGATATTAATCGCTCACCTTGATCTGTATTATTGTAAATTGACATTAAAAATTCCTCATCGACTGATGTTTCTTCATGAACATTGATTGATGGTAATTGACAGTAAACAGCTATGTTTGATTCAAGTAAATTCGACTGATCTATCTTCTCACATCCACCAGCAAATAATGGTGATTTTAATTTATCGATATATTTCATTTCGAAAGGATCACTCGGAGGACCCATAATCAAAGTATTAATCATTTGTCCTAATAACCAATACATATATTGTACATGATCTTCCTTCTGATTCATATTCTTCAATATAAATTCGACTAACAACGGTAAAACGGTCATAAAAAACGATCGAATTGCTGGAAATTCGATTTTTGTCATGACACCTAAACCAAGTAGAATCGATTTAAATAAATCATTAACAACTAATTCTTGATTAAATATTTGTTCTATATATTGAATAGCAAGTGAATCGATTCTATGATCATCATTTGCAATAATATATTTATTTTGATATTTGCCGATTAATTGAACAAAAACGAGCTGTTGAAATCGTACGAATATTTTTTCAATAGACATTTTCGATATGATCATTATTGATGAATTAAAATAAATATTAAGTAATGAATTAAAAATAACCCAACATGGACTTGTTGTCATTGATTTGAAATCATTTACTAAGAGTTGTATCCAACTTAATAACATTGCATTTGTACTCAATTCAATTGCAATTTGTTCGATCAATACGGAATTTTTATTTTCAAGAATATATTTATGCAGTAATGTTAATTTATCAATAAATGATTCTGATTGTATATCGATTAAATAAATGATCGCTTTTGATGCTTGTCGACGAATATTCAATTCATACTTGTCAGTAGTCAATATCAACAAGGTATCAAACCAATGATGCAATTCATTGTTGTTCATAAAACGATTCCAATGAATACTGTCGTTCGATTCAGTCGATGATGTTTCCATATTTTGAGAAAGATTTCGATGATGATCTGTTGTCATTGCCGAAAGAAATTTTAAATGTGTTGTAAATAATTTCAAACAAATATTTTCGATAAATTGTTCGTTTAGATTTAATTGCATTTGTCTTGTTGTTATTTGTTGAATAATGTTGAATAAGATTTTAAATGTTTGAGAATGGAATTCAAATGAGATCGATTTTTTCATTGAACCTGATTGAAATCTATATCGTGTATGAATAGTTTGATAAAAATCAATATGAGCAAAGATTATGCATGCAACGATTTGTCCAGTAAAAGTTTTCTTTGAAGTTTTCATCAGTTTATCGTTAGGATAAACATTAATTAATTTCAAATAGTTCAATGAATTTGATAGAATATCTTCTAGAGAAGTAGTGGGTTCGGAAATAATTGAATCTGATGGATTGTATTCGTTCCATATGTGATGAACTTGTTCAAAGTTACTATTGAGTTGGTTGCATATATTTTGAATATCATAAATATGATCTGTATCAAATATCAGTTGTTGAAGTACACAAAGAATATCTTTGAGATAGACAGTATTATTAGGAATCTTTGATAGAATATTCAGGATTGATCGTTCTGGAGCACTAACATGAACATGATCAACTAGTGTTGAAATAAAAGAGGACAATTTTGAGGTAAGCGATGAGCCATGTTTATTTGATGCGTCGTTTTCTTCGTGGATTTTATTCGATTCTTTTTCGTGTAAGTTTTGCAAAAATGATTCATGTAATTGTTGTTTTTTATCAAGTAAGTTGTTGATTTCTTTAATTACTTCTTCAAAATCAGTGATTACTGATGGAAGAATTTTTTCTTTGAATGTTTCATTCAATTTTGAATCAATGTTTTTCAATTCGAATATATCAGTTGCTCGTAATAGATGCTGGTGAATCCGATTGATCAATTGTCCTTCGATGTTCACCATTCGATTATTCGAGATGTCAGATGAAATGTTTCGAGATATAAATAAATTAACATCTTCTTGTTCTTTATCATCTATGGATAGGGTCGTAGCAATAGCACCAATGTTATTATCGAGTTTAGCTAAGTCGATAAATTGAGAATTAACGATGGATAAGTTCTGACCCATTTTATTCACTTCCACAACTATTAGAAATGCTAAAACATATAAAACATAGGTTATTTTTCTAAACACACGTTAGTTTGAGCTGATGTTTTTTTCTTCTGTAGAAAAACAAACCTGTCGTCTTTACACGGAGCGGGTAAACGAAAAAATGTGCTTCACGTACTGATGTTCGTTCTGTTTTCTCTCTGTTGACTATAATTACTACTTATTCGAGCTTGTCAATATATTTTTTTCTTTCCTTTGAAATTTTATAATAGTGATGCAAAATTATTCATATCAATAGCTGTGAATCAAAGCAATGTACACATATTGATAAATGGAATCGATTTGATGAAAAAAGAAACAGTTGAATGGCAAAGTATTGAAAAGATTTTTATGTAGTATGGAACATTAATAATAAAGTCAGCGATGTATATTGAATCTTGAGAGTGTGGGTGTGGATGTTATCTTCACATAAGCCACTCTCATACTCACACCCACCCTCAAATACAAAAAGTTTATAAGCACTTCTTGGAATGAGAATATCTTTTAATATTTGCTGTTGTAAAGATATTCAAAAGTATTACATTCATATCCGACCTCTAGTAATAATGATAATGTAATCATAGAATCAATTTCAGACAGAAACTTTTAAAAAGTATTTCATAGGTGTTTCAATCAATCTGCTTAAATTCAGTCATGGCCGTCTTGAGGATGTTGGTGTATGTGGGTGGGTCTCTGCGTTACTTACACCCACACCCCCTCATTTTCTTTTGTTTCGTCATCAATGCATATTATTCATATGGTATTAAATTCGTATATTACTCTTTGTTTTTTTCTGTTACGTCATAAGATAAATGAATATATCAATTCATATTAATGCATTTTAAGCATCGGTAATCGAGTAAAAGAAATTACTAGCACGATTAAGTATTTATTACTCTTTCCATCTGTACGTAGTGTAATATATTTTAAAATGAAAATGTAAAATATAGAAAATATCCGTAAATTCGAAAGTATTTCCTACAATTATTTGTATGATATTTATTTTTCATTTGGTTAGTAAGATTAAATAAATAAATAATTTATACAAATATAAAAGTGGTAACAAAATAGTAATAACAATATTGTTTTCAAGCAAAAAATCCAATCAATATATAATTTCCTTTCAAAGTTTAACTATAAATTTATGAGATGAATAACTTTGAGACGATATAAATTGATATAATATAAAATTTCCATCTGGGACTAAAGAATATATTCCAAGACTTGTTGATATAACAGCTGAAACTCTCTCGAGAATATGCCAGAAAAGGGAGCTTTATATATATATTTGAAAATAAAATAAATTAGACGAATGAAATGTTTGCTCTCAGTAATACTTATGTTATTAATATTGATGATTATTATATTAATAATTCTTCTTGTTCAATATCCAACAACAGTGATAATAACAACAAGTTAGTTTTAAATAAATATTTATTTTTATTTGACAAAAATCAATAAAAGATGACCTATTTAACATTTATTTATTCGAATTTTTTAGTCAAACTTATCAATATATTTCTTTTTCTTCAAAATCTATTCGACTTTTTCATTCATTTTCAACAAGAAACTTTAACTTTTTCTTTTATTTTTATTTAACAGAACATTTCTTTTCTTTTTTACAAAATCAAAATTTCATTCACAAAATCATTTCAAATTTTTGAATTCGATGATTGTCACTATCGACAACATAAAGATTTTCTTCATCATCAAAAGCTAAACCCATAGGACTATTCAACTGATCTGATTCACTTCCTCCATCATTTCCACCAGCAACAACTTTGCCTTCTTCTTTTCCTTCACGCCAACGCATTACTCGATTATTATTTGAATCAGCCACATAGATTTCACCCAAACGATTAATAACGACTCCTTGAGGACAAGACAATTGATTGAGATTTCTTCCTTGACCATTTCCTCCAGCTACAATTGTTCCTTCTTTTGCATCTTTTCTCCATTTCATCACACGATGATTGTTTCGATCTGATACATAAACAGATTGATCTTCATCAACAAAAATAAAAGTAGGATAATTAAGTTGATTTCTTTGATCATATCCACCTGCCACTACAATTCCTTCGTTGTTATATTCTCCAATTTTCCATCGTCTCACTTCATTGTTCCATGAATCAGAAACATAAAGAAATCCATGTTTATCCATTGCCAAACCACAACAGTGAATATTTTCAATGAGAATTTGTTGCTTTTGATTCAGCCATTGAATCACTCGCCTGTTCTTTCCATCAGCAATGATAATCGAATGATTTCGTTGATCAACAATTACATCTACTGGACAATTCAATTGACCTATTCTATTTCCTTGGCCATTTCCACCTGCATTGATTTGTCCTTCTTTTGTATTGTATTTCCATTTAACAATACGATGATTCAAAGAATCAGCAATGAAAATATTTTTGTTTTTATCAATAAAGATTCCACCTGGGCGATTGAGTTGATTTAATTCTTGTCCTTGCTTTGCATTGCGCTTCCATTCAACAGTAGGATCTTGCCAATAATCAGAAGTCAAAAGATGTCTGTATTGATAAGCTAAGATAGTATTAGGATAATCGAGTTCATTTAGTTTTTGTTCCTGTCCATTTCCACCTGCTACAGTGATAGCATTTTGTTTCCATTTGTTAAATCTTGATACTAAAGAATGATGAAAAAATGATTTTGATGAAAAGAAGAAGAAAAAGAAAAGATTAATTTAGATTGAAATTTTGATTCTGTTTTTACGATTCTATCTAGTTTTATTTAGAATTTTAATACGAATATTTAGAGAAATATTTCTTATCAAATATATACCATATCTTATCATTCTTTTTCTTTACATACAAATAAATTTAATTATCTATTTCTATAAATATACTATTCTTATTGATTTTTAATATTATTTCACAGAAAATGAGAATGATCCAAGTAGAAATTATTTCTTAAAAACTTACTTTTTGATGAAATAATTGAAATTTCATTAATAAATGATTGTGAATCTTCTTTAATAGAAATCTTTGATGGATTATTTAGTTCTTGTGTAATTTCTATTAATTCATTTCTTAAATAATTTAAATTAATTTCATTACATTCATTTTCTTGATGAATTTCTTTTATTTGTTCATTTAGATTATTAAATTTCATTTCGATATCATTAAAGAATGTTGGTAGATATTCCATAGCAGTTTTTCTACAATCTTCTGCTTTTTGTTGAATTATTTCAATTGAGTTTGTTTCCCATTGATCAATTTGCTTTATTAATAAATCAATTTGTGGATTCTGTTTTTGTTCATTAATTGTTTCTTTAAATTCATTATATTCATTTGTAATATGGTTTAATTCATCATTTAATATTTGTTGATGTTCTGTTAGATGTGTTAAACAAAATCTTTTCGAACATCCTTCACAAGAATATGTTATTTTTTCTGTATTACATGTAAAACATGTTGTCTTGTTATTTGCCATTGTCATATCTTTGAGTATAAATTGATAAGCTGAAATGAATAATTTCCTTATCGACTTATTTAGATATTGTGACGGATTTCATCCATCACTATCTCTTATATATTGTAGACTGAACACCCCCCTCGTGCATATACATACATATCGGTCACTCCGTATTATTTCACCTTTCTTTGTTTTCATGTTCGGTTACATGAAGCACGTACGATCAGTCGTTCCGTTACATATATGACCTCTCTTTTTTGGTCTCTTCTATAGGTTGACCGTGTAGTTTTCCCTATATTTTGCTCTCCATTTGAACTTTTTTCTCTTTTATGACCCCTGCACATTTGTTACCCCTGTCCTTGCATATTTTATTACTTGAGGGTGGGTATATGTAGATATTTTATGTCAACAAACTCACACCCACACCCACCCATCTTAAATAATTTTGTATTTCTTTTCTTTAATTTAATTATCTTCTATCTTTAAACAGTAACATTAAATCATCCTCAGTCATAGAAATTCATCTTTTAGGTATTTTTATTCAAATTATTATTGTAATAGCTTTATATTAATAAATAATCATTGAGACTAATTTTATTTCAATTTAACAATAATTAAATAAATTCATATAAAATATTTATCTAAAAAATTCATTTTCCCATATTTCAATGCGCTCTTGATAAATTCACCTGAAAACTAGATTTTACAACTGATTTCATTATGAAATTTAATCATTTTTATTAAATGTTTATCAACTTCAACTAATTTTTATCTAACAAGAAATAGAAAGTAATAAAAACACCTTCGAATTGTTTTTATTTTCATCAAATTTCAATGGAAAAATAAGGAAAATGTTACATTTCTTCATTTGAGGAAATTGAATTAAATCTTTATTTCAATTTCTATGAAAAATATAACAAATCTTTTCCAAAGTTTTATTAAGAGAAATCAAGTAAAAAAACTCGTTGATCAAAACTTCTTGAAATTAAAAATCAAATTTAAGTTTTGTATCATTTCAAAAGTTTATTACTGTTTTATTTTATTTGAATTAATGCTTGTTTCATTTTTCTTTTGAATTTTTCTCTTCGTTTTCGAACAATTTTCAAATTTTATCAAACACAAAATCTTTCTCTCGAATAATTTCTGTTTATAGTTTAATTCAAAGTACGAAATATTATCTTTTCTTATCTCCCGCAAAATTCAGTAAAAGATGAAGAATTTAACGTTTATTTGTTGGAGTTTTTTTAATCAAAATCATCAAATTGAAATCAATCTTAAAGAAAAAATATCTCAAAAGACTTTTCTTCATTCTTTTATTCAATACAAAAAACTTTTTTCTTTTTTTCAAAATCAAAATTTCATTCACAATATTATTTCAAACTTTTGAATTCGATTATTGAAATCATCAGCAACATAAAGATTTCCTTCATCATCAAAAGATAAACCATTGGGACTATTCAATTGATTTGATTGACTTTCTGCACCATTTCCACCAACAACAATTTCACCTTCTTCTTTTCCTTCACGCCAACGTATTACTCGATTATTATGAGAATCTGCCACATAGATTTGATCCAAATCATCAATAATTACTCCTTCAGGTGAAGACAATTGATTGAACTTTTCTCCTTGACCATTTCCTCCAGCTACAATTGTTCCTTCTTCAGCATCTTTTCTCCATTTCATCACACGTTGATTGTAATAATCTGATACATAAACAGATTGATCGTCATCAACAAAGATATAAGTAGGACGATGGAGTTGATTAAGTTGATTTCCTGGCCCATTTCCACCTGCCACTACTATTCCTTCGTTGTTATATTCTCCCATTTTCCATCGTCTCACTTCATTCTTCTCAGCATCAGAAACATACAAAAACCCATTTTCATCCATTGTCAGGCCCAAACAGGCAATATTGTCAATGAGAATTTGTTGCTTTTGATTCAACCATTGAATCACTCGTCTATTCCCTTGATCAGCGATGATGATCGAATGATTTTGTTGATCAACAATCATATTTGTTGGTTGATACAATTGATCCATTCGATTTCCTTGCTCATTTCCACCTGCAATGATTTGTCCTTCTTTTGCACTATATTTCCATTCAACTATACGATGATTATAGCAATCAGCAATGAAAATATTTTTGTTTTCGTCAATAAAGATTCCTTCAGGGTACTTGAGTTGATCTAATTCTTGTCCTTGTTCATTTCCACCAGCTACAGTAATGGCATTTTGTTTCCATTTGTTGAATTTTGATACTAGAAAATAATCAAAGAAAAAGAAAAGATTAATTTTTGAACGAAATGTTCATAAACATGTTTAATGAAAAAAAAATTTGGTTTGATTTTTTTATTCAATTTTGAAGAGAATTTGTTGACAAAAAAAATCTTAATTATTTTAAGTTTTGTGTTTCGAAAATAAAAATAAATTCTTTTCAAAAGAATTTTAACGAAAAAAATCTTTTGCTGTTTTTTTGAATAAAATCTAGTAAAGTCAAATGAAGAAATATTTTATTTTGAAATGAAAATAAAAATGATAAAAAACTTTTGTTGATTTGTTTTTTGTTAAATGAAAATTTGTATGAAAAAAATATTTTAGAATATTTGCTAATAAAACAAGTGATTTAAATTGAAAAATTTGTGTAAAATAAAATAAATTTATGTTTTAGGGTGTGGCCGATTCTTTTAATATGCTCACACCTCAAAATTCCTTAAAACAGAACACAACATTTCTGTTATGGAAATGATCCTTTCAGGTACTGAATACTTTTATTCTGTTTTGAGAGTGTTATTCCTGGGTGTTGACTATTATTATTCTGTTTTGGAAATAGCACTCTCCATCCCGTAACAGATTTGTTCTGTATTCAATTATTAAGTTTTTTTTGGGCGACTATATAATTTCGAAGTATTATTAGATAAAATATGGATGCGTAAGTGAGCTACAAATTTGGAGTTTACTTGTGGAGCTTAATTTTTTTGGGCGCAAGAAATATGTCAATTCTTATTTTTTCTTTTATAATAAAACTTTACCATTCATAGTTGTTGTAAGAGAATTAGTTGACGTTGTAATCATTGTTATTCCTGATGTCGGCATTGTAATCGTTGTTGTCGATGTTGTAACCATTGCAGTTTTTGTTGTCAACGTTATAACCATTCTTGTTTCCGTTGTCGACGTTGTACGAATTGTTGTTTTTGTTGTCGATGCATCAATTGTAGATGTAGTTATATTATTTGTTGCTTCGGCCTTTTTAATGAACATAACCCATATTGCAATACTAATGATAGTTATTAGGATAAGAACAGCAACGATAGTCGAAAAACAAAAAACAATTTTTCTATGAAAAAAAGATCTAAAATGATAGATATATTTCGAATAATTAAATCAAAAACTTACGATCCTCTATGTGGACGAGTAGATTTTCTAATATTGTTTTTATTCTTTGATTCAGACTAAATATCAAAAAAATTATTCATTTAGAATTCTTTAAAAAATGTTGATTGTTCTCCTAGCAAACCATTGAATTTGTTCAATTTGTTAATCTTTTCTCGAATAATGATGAAGAAAATTAAATCTCTTTCAGAAATATTTTATTTCATATCTTTTTAAAATTTATTTTATGTCGAATAAAGATAAGAATATGTTTAACAGTTTTTTTTAATCCTGTGTGAAAATTCTCAGAAAAACAATTGAAATAAACAAACAATGAGAGATTTGATCTTGATTATATATACTTATGTTTCTATAAATAAAAATCCAACTTAAATCAATCATGTCTAGGTAGAATACTTTAGTGTAATATGATATTAAAAATAATGCAACGATTTATGATGATTTTTTTCTTATCGATGAAAATAAAACTATTGAAAAAACAATTTATTATTAAAAAGTATTAGTGATCGTGTAATGTATTGACATTATTTAAAGTTTGTTTAACGTCAAGACAAAAAAATATCTAATATTTGAGTATGAGTATGGGTGTGGATATTATGGCCATCTCACACATTCTACCACACCCAGTCACGCGCATAAGACATCCACCCTTCTGGCTGAAATTCAGATAAAACAGGACCAGAGGTTTTGACTTAGCATTAATATTAAATCCGCATTAGGACAATGCTAATACATATGATTCATTGAAACAAAACAATAGTGTGAGGTATTACTCTAATACTAGCACCCTTAAACACAATACTACTTACTTTGTATTCTGATGATGCATTATGCGCAGTCACACGTTCTGCAGCCATCTCTATATCTTCTTCGTTTTTGCCGATAAGAAGTTTTTTATATTCCATATTTTGGCAATTAGGTTTAGGTAGCTTTCCAAGTGCTGGCTGTGATAATACTGTAATTGTTGCTTTTTTTCTTGTTAATGCTGATTGTGGTTCTGAAAAGGTAAAATCAATCAAGAGGAAATGTTAGAAGTGCATTAATGATAAAAAAATTGTTAGTTTATGCGTCTTAAAAAAAACGCCAATTATATTATAAAAAGTGTGCGACAGAATTATCCTCATCTAAATTTTTGAAAAGAATTTGGAGAAGAAAATATTGTGAAATTATAATTATGAGGCTCATTTATCATTATAGAGATCACATCCATTTGACTTAGAAGTTCTTTCTACCTAAGTCACAAGTATGAATACGCTTTTAAAATGCTTCATTTTACACATTCAAAATTAAGAATACCACTAAGTGTAACTGTAAGTCCACCCATAATTAGTCAGTCATTTAGGACATAACATTTCTTGTGCAAAGAAAATAAGTTTCAGATAAATAAACTTTTAATTGGAAAGCATTTTTTCTTCGAATAGTGATACTTAATTGCGCTTCGACTGGTTTATCTAACTATGAATGGATCCTTAATTTAACAAAGAGCTCAAAGCCTATAGAATATTTTATGAACAACTTCTTCGTAGAATAATCGACAGTCATAATCCAGATAAAATTTATGTGATCCTCTCAAACACAGCTCAAATCTTCTCCTTTTTTTTTACAGATCTTGAATATTTTTAAACTTCTCCTCTGACTCTTATAAAATAATCTTCATACCTTTGATTGTGTATTAGTATGCCGTCTTTGTTTCGAAAAAAATGATAAGCTAAATTGTAACCATCTTTTTATTTTAACTCTGAAGCTGGTATATCTGGGTTTTTTCCTTATGTGATAATAGGTATCTGTTACATTTCATTTATAACAAAGAAGAAGAAGACCTTTAAAACATAGCTACGATGGATTACAAAAACACAATTCAAAATATTATCTCTTAACATGTAATATGAAACTGATCATGAAATGAGAAAAAACAAAACACAATTTACATTTGAAAATCACAAAAACTCAACAAGAATTCATCGGAATCTATCCTTATTCAAGATAAATTGAATATACATATAACACTTGTTACATAATGTATAGTCGATTTCAATATATTCTGGTTGTACTATGTAACGAAAAATAATAAGAAACTGAAGAAATATGGTTATCAGCACTCTTGACGGTGTGGGTGTGGATGTGGGTGTGATTTTGATATAAGTACAAAACCGTACTTACATTCAGACCGTATTTACAATTTTTTTTCTTAATTTAAATGTTTTTCTCAATTTGAAAAATATTTTATTTGATTTTTCTATAAAAATAAAATTTTTTCCAATAAAATTTCCTTTCAAATTCTTTTAATTTGATTCGACTCAAGAAAATTCTATTCGAATTATTTTATTCATTTTAACTTTTTAATTTAAAATTTTTTCATATTTCTGGATTCGATGATTTAATTGATCAACAACATAAAGATTTTCTTCATCATCAAATGATAAACCACTAGGAAGATTCAATTGATTTGATTGATTTCCTTGACCATTTCCACCAACAACAATTCCACCTTCTTCATCTCCTTCACACCAACGCATTACTCGATGATTCCCTCTATCTGCCACATAGATTTGACCCAAATGATCAACAATCACTCCTCGAGGAACAGACAATTGTTTGCGACTATTTCCTTGACCATTCCCACCAGCAACAATAGTTCCTTCTTTTGCATTTTTTATCCATTTCATTACACGATGATTTCCACAATCTGATATATAAAGAGAACAATCTGCATCAATAAAGATATAACTAGGAACATTTAGTTGATTAAGACGCTTTCCTTTACCATTTCCACCTGCAACTAATTCACCTTTTTTATCTCCCTGTTTCCATCGTCTTACTTCATGATTCTCATAATCAGAAACATAAATAAATCCATTTTTATCGATTGTGAGACCAAAACATTTAATATTTGAAATAAGAATTTGTTGATTTATTTGATTTTTATCAAAATATAGAATTACTCGTTTGTTCGTCGAATCAGAAATAATAAAAGAATTATTTTCTTTATCAAAAACTATGTCTGTTGGCCTATTCAATCCAGTATTTCCATTTCCATCTACAATGATTTGACCTTTATCTGAATTTAATTTCCATTTGACAATACGATGATTCACACAATCAGCAATATAAACTGATTTATCATTATCAATAAAGATCCCATTAGGAAAATTGAGTTGATTTAATTGATGTCCATATCCATTTCCACCAACAACAGTAATTGCAAATTGTTGAAATTTATTCTTTTTTATTTGAATTTCTTCTAAATAAAATTTTCATTTTGTTAAATTTAATTTTGAATCGCACAAAACTAATTTCAAATAGTTTCTTCATTTACTCTATATTTTTTAATTAAAAATTCATTACTTGATTTTCATAAAAGTTTAATTTAGAAAAATCATTTTTATTTCAATGATTTGAATGAAATCGATTAAAAACTTGTTTTTTATTGATAAATAAAATACTTCTTTCATATGAAAATTCTAAAGTAAAGATTAAACTTAACTTAAATGTATTCAACAGTTTAAAACAATCTAATTTTTTTAGATAAAAAGTTCATGAGGGTGTGAGTGAAGGTAAGAGATAGACTCCTTATTTTCACCCACACGCACACTCTATTTTTAGACTTCTCTCTTGATCTTATATTTGTTCATTTTCAATTTTTAAAACTTTTCTCTCTAAATCTCGTTGATAAAATTAATTTTTAATACGAAAAATTACTTCGCTTAAAGTTCGTTTTCTCTTTTCTCAAAATGAAATAAATGAATAAACATACCAAATGATGAAAGAACTGAAATTTTCTTGATAAATTCTTGTGAATCTCCTTCAATGGAAATACTTGGCGGTGTGAGAAGTTCTTTTGTAATTTGCGTTAGTTTTAATTGAAAATGTTTTAAATCATTTTCATTAAATTCATTTTCTTGACGAATTTCTTTTAATTTCTGAGATAATTCAATGAACTTTTTTTCCACATCATCGATCGACTTTTGTGTCAAGTTCATCAGTGTTTTTCGATATTCTTCTGCTGTTTGTTGAATTTGATGAATTGAATTTGCTTCCCATTGGTTAATTTGTTGAATTAAAGATGAATCTAGTGGATTTTGTTTTTGTTGAATAATTGTTTGTTGAAATTGATCGTGATCATTAATAATTTCCTCTAATTGTGTCTCGATTTTTTGTCGATGTTCAGTTAAATGAGTAAAACAGAATTCATTCGAACATCCTCTACAACTGTATGTGTTTTTTTCTTTATTACACACAAAACATTGTGCTTTGTTAATTGCTGTTGCCATGTGTTGAATAGTGTAGAAAACAAATGAATGTGTATTTTTATCTGTATAAAACGAAATGAATCAAAATCGATAGACCGGAAAAGAACGAAGAAAAGCATTTGATTGGTTAATGAGAAATCTGTATGACAAAAACAATTTTATATCGATTGATATTGAATTGAAAATAATTCTCATTCACTTAAGATGGAGAATTATGACAATTTTATTTCAATAGAGATACAAATAATCTTATACTTTTCATTCAATCAAAGAAGTTTTTAATGATAAAATTTTTGAATAGATGTCATTGATTATTTGGCAATATCAATTTATTCAATTCTTTTTACTTCACTTTACAGTTTAATATTCTTGAAAATGATGATTAAGATTTTTTCTTTGAAATTTAAAATGTTTTCAGTTTTCCTCAAGAATGCTCATTAGTATGTGTTTTTAGTATAAATCAATCCATTTGAGGTTGAAAAAAAACAAAATTAATATAGAAATGTTGAGTTCATTATTGTTAGTTGTTTTATTCCAAACAATAAAGACTCGATGAAATCTGAGCAGTATCCTCCTTAATAAAAGTCACTATTTCGAAATCTTTCCCATTGTAAACAGTTACTATAAAAAATCATCTCGGATAATAGGAAAGAAAGGAATACCATACTTCTGAAATGATTTTATTGTTTCTCAATTGATTCTTGTGTGTAATATTTAAAGAAAAGAATTTATCAGAATATTCGATGATACATTGCACAGCATCGGAAAGACGTATCGGTTGCTTTATAAAAAGACTATTACCATTAATTTTTTTACATAAGTATACATGAAGAGGAGGAAAAGATCTAAATATATTGATGTAGCATGTGAAATAAAAGAAGATAGGCACACCCATCCACACTGTCAAGATAGAAAATAATGGTCAAAACATATCAAAGAGGTGTAAAAAATTATTGTACGGTAATTAGTATAACTGAATTTCCACTATTTTTTTTTGTATTCGTATCATAACGAATAATATTGATAAAGCATTTAAAAATAGTAAATTCGAAATAATCGAAGGATCATCCGTTCTCTTATTCAATGTACAAGAGAAACCAAGATAATATATATCTTTTAGTTGACAAATCATGTACAAATAGCATTGAACAAGCGAAGAAAAAAACAGAAGTGACGTATCACTCACTTGCCATATACTTTATTGAATCATTCTTTTAATTATTATTGCACTGCGAATACTCTTCTACGAAAGTCAAAAAAATACAAACGTTTACAACAGTACAATCCTCAAAAACAGATTCTGCATGTCGCGATTATAAGATGCGGTTTACATCTTCTGATAAGCATAATTTCTATCAGCACATCCATTCAAAATGTGTGAATATTTGATAAAATAATCTGTTTATAAGCAGGACTTGTCGGTTAATGATATATCACAGGAATAATAACAATTGAAAACATATTCTGGTTGATTCTTTTTGTTTTGCTTCTGTTAAACAAAGAAAAATTATTTCTATTAAAACATTTCTTTTCTCATTGACTTTTAAAAAGTATATTTTTTCTTACACAAAAACGTTTAACTTAATGAAGTGCACAGCAAAAAAAATCTTTTCGTAAGGGTGGATGTGGGTGTAGGTGTGGATATGAGTTTGGATACTATATAAATATGTAATATCCACATCCACCCACACCCTTAAGATGGTGCATGATATGGAATACCCACATTCAAACACACTCAAGGTAAGTTTACTATTTGCATTGATTCAATCATTTAATTGTAATTTATTTTTGCTTTATTTATGATAATACCCAAATACAATATGTATGACTAAATGAATACAACATTGAATTTATTTTTACGACAAA
>CAJNOI010000197.1:79120-90289 GCA_905250115.1 Adineta steineri
GTTAAATTCAAATCACTTGTTTTATTAGCAAATATTCTAAAATATTTCTTTTTTTCTGATTTTTATTTGACAAAAAAAACAAACCAACAAAATCTTTTTATCATTTTTATTTTTCTTATTTCTCTTTTCATCAAACTTTTTTTTTTTGATTATTTTCTAGTACCAATATTTGAGAAATGGAAACAAAATGCTATCACTGTAGCTGGTGGAAATGGACAAGGACAAAAGTTAAATCAACTCAGTCGCCCAGACGGAATCTTTTTTGATAAAAATAAAAATATTTTCATTGCTGATTCTTTAAATCATCGTATTGTTGCATGGAAATATAATGCAAAACAAGGACAAATTATTGCAGGTGGAAATGGTCAAGGAAATAGAATGGATCAATTTAATCTTCCAGTAGATTTGATTGTTGATCAACAAACTTACTCGATCATCATTGCTGATTTCTATAACAAACGAGTGATTCAATGGCTGAATCAAAAGCAACATATTCTCATTGACAATATTGGATGTAATGGCTTGGCAATGGATAAACATGGATTTCTTTATGTTTCTGATACTGAGAAGAATGAAGTGAGACGATGGAAAATGGGTGTATACAATGACGGAATTGTGGTGGCAGGTGGAAATGGAAAAGGAAATCAACTCAATCAACTCAATTGGCCTACTTATATCTTTGTTGATGACGATCAATCTGTTTATGTATCAGATCAAAACAACCATCGTGTGATGAAATGGAGCAAAAATGCTAAAGAAGGAACAATTGTAGCTGGAGGAAATGGGAAAGGAGCAAACCTCAATCAATCGTATCTTCCTCAAGGAGTAATTGTTGATCTTTTGGGTCAAATCTATGTGGCTGATCAATCGAATCATCGAGTAATGCGTTGGCGTGAAGGAAAAGAAGAAGGTGAAATTGTTGTTGGTGGAAATGATGGAGGAAGTGAATCAAATCAGTTGAATGATCCCACAGGTTTATCTTTTGATGATGAAAGAAATCTTTATATTGCTGATTGGCGAAATCATCGAATTCAAAAGTATGAAATAATATTGTGAATGACCTTTTGATTTTGAAAAAAAGAAAAAAGTTTTTTGTATTGAATAAAAGAACGAAGAAAAGTCTTTTGGGATATTTTTTTTTTAAGATTGATTTTAATTTGATGATTTTGATTAAAAAAACTTCTACAAATAAACTTTAAATTCTTTATCTTTTATTGGGTTTTGAGAAAGATAAGAAAAGAAAATATTTTTTGTACTTTTAATTAAATTAAATAGAAATTATTCGAGAGAAAGATTTTGTGTTTGATAACATTCTATTGGGATATTTTTATTTGATGAAAATATAATCAATTGTTTTTAGCTTTTTGATTTGACAAAATTTCAACTTTTATTTTTGAAAATAAACAAAAATGGATTGAAAAATATCTTTTAATAAAATAAATAAATTTATTTTTCAGGGTGGGTGTGGGTGTGGATAGTTATATCGTTGGACACTCACACCCACCCACACCTTTTCATGTATAGGTTATTCCATATTTTTCCAATGGGATTGCAATATTATCAGATCTCTCGTTCAAAATAACCCATCTTTAAAATTTGCAATATTCTTTCAAGTTCAGGTAATATTTTCATCTAAATTCATGCATCGGTCGATATAATTTCGAGAAAAAAGACTGTGTTTGTGAGGGAAACGGCAGGTAGGATCTCTCAAGGTCTACCTGTAAAGAGCGATCTAGAACCCTAAACACTCTCTAGAAATATATCTTGAAGAGTCCCATGTACTCTGGATTAACAGTGTTTGAGGTATAATAGTAAGCCAACGCCTGTAAATACACATATAAGTGATTTGCCATAAAAGCGAAACCTATAATATGTGGCTCTACCTTGAGAGTGTGTGTATGAGTGAGTGAAGAGTAGGTATTCACACCCATACCCACGGTGGAGAGATATGATCGCCAGTTCCTTTCAGTTTTCATTAAAAACTTCAAGATTATTTACATTTTTCATACATTAGTCACACATAGTAAATTTTAAAGATTTATTTAATCAAAAATCATATGAGCTTATAAAATATTTAGAAACACACGCGCACAAAAAGCTTTAGAATATAACTATAATTGAGTATACTGATATCGATTATCTTCCGATAATCATAATTGCAAAACAACACCTAAACTCCAGCTTTTTTCAATCTTAATAATTCTGCTTGTTGATCGACATAAATCTAGAAGTATAATACAAAATAATTTAAAATAGAAATACTTCTGATATTAACATACTCTATCAAATGCTTCTAATAATTGATCAATTCTATCAGGAAAATTTTGAATTGGATCAAAATATTGTGAGCGCATTCGACAATCTCGTTCTTCTTGAATTTCTGTTTGATTTAATTTTTTCAGACCTAAAATATTAATAGACAACTATATTCTACTAAGATACATCAATCTTCTCTTCAGTCATACTCTCCTCTGCTCGTGAAAAAAATAATTATGAAAATGAATGGCACACAAGTGAAGCTCTGAAGTCATTTAATCTAATTGACTTAAATAAACCAAACAAATCTACGTACCTGTCCATCGTAGAAATTTCTTTAGCATAAATGATAACATAATTTGATCTTCTTTTTGATTCTCTTTCGCGTGATGAAAGCCATTACTAATTATTGAAAGAAACATACTTAAACAAACAAAAACAACTAGAAATATAAATAAAGTAAAACAAAATGGACCAAGAAAAGCATTAGCTTCAGTCATTTCTGATGCATCACATTTGATTAATGTCATTTTAAAAAGCAGTTGAGCAGTGTTTAATAAACTTGAACAGGACGAAAGTTTTGATACAAATAATAAATAAAATAAACTAAGAAATGATATAAATACAATTGCGAACATTATTGAAAATGAAATCAGTTCCTTTGCACAATATTTTAATGTTTCAGCAAATAAAGATATTCGTTGATTAAAACGAAATAATTGAATAAATTTAATCGTACTAAAAAAAACAACAATAACCAAGAAGAAATGTTAAAATATCATTAACATAAACTGCAAGTTGTAAATTGATATAAACATATCCGTTGGTTTGTTCAAATAATTGACTTATACGATTAGCTTCTTGAAAACGCCAAAAATAAACTACAATACTTCCCAATGAACAACCAATGATACCTAATTGAATTATGGACCAAAATTGATGAAAATATTTTAATCTTAATTCAAATAATAATCGAATTTCAATTATCATAAAATAAATAATAAAAAATATGTAGAAAATTGTACAAACTAATTGTAATATTGATGTAAATGCTAAATTTAAAACAACAAAAATTTATTTATCTATAGAAATAAAAAATAAAGAGTGAATTACTGTAGAAATTAATTGGTTCAAAATGGGCTGTTGTATAAATACCACCTGTTGGTAAAAATTCAGCAAGTAAAGTAATTGCAGTTAATAATTGAACACTTGGATTATATAATGTTAGTTGAATAAAAACAGCTCTTGTTTTCTCATCAATCCAATCTAATTGATGAAGTGTAGATAGATTTGTTTTCATATCAGATAAACGACCACGAAATTCATAGACATAACCACCTCCGCTATATGTCCCAAATTCACCTATATACGAATATGTATCTAATTCATCACTCGTAGAATAGTTAAATGCGTTCATAATCGATGAACTATAGACTTCATCTTCTATTGTTTGATTTGTCCAGCCTGGTTGAAATAATTGTGTTTCTTCATTAGCAAAACTATAACTATCTTCACATATTGAAATAACACGTTGATCGAGACATAATTCTGATTTAACACGTAATTGTCTCATTGTTGCCCAACCAATTAATCGACTGGATTTATCATTTAAAAATCCATTTAAATATTGTGGAATGTTTCCATTATACCATTGTTGTGCACGAATATTTGAAACAAAACTATTTTCTAACCAATACCAATAGTCATCGATTGTATTGATCTAGAAAAAAACAAAATTCATTTCAACACAAGAAAAGAAGAACAAACTTCAGTATAATCAGCAGTCGTTTGTCTTTCATTGAGAAAATAAGCTCGTAAATGATTGACTTGAGAAAAACTATGCTGTTCACGACTTGAATAAGTTATTACAAACACTAATATGGCAAATATGAAACAAATAATAAATTCTCGAATAATTGCCCACATTTGAATTTCTTTTAAACGTTGATCACGTGCATAAATAACTTCATTTTCATTCAGACGATTAATACTTTTTCGAGATTGAGAAGAAAATATGGAGCGATACTATAAATAGAAAATTTATTTTTCTATAGAATTTTAAAAGAAAGCAAACCTCAAGTGAATGAAGATATTCCTCATCATTAGATATATTAAATTCATCATCTTCATTTATATATTCACTTGTTTCTTTATCATCTTTTGAATTTCGACAAAAACATATGAAGAATATAGCCAAACATATAATCTTCAATGAGAAAATATTTCAGAAATATAGATTAAAAGTAAGTAGAAAGTATACTTTAATAGGTTGAGTGAAAATAACTGATGAGAAAAAACCAGTAAGAACAGATGTTAACCATTGTTGAGTTTTGACATCACCAAATTCAATTCCTCGAACAATGATAAAAAATATTGAAACAGCAATAATTATCAATGAAAGACCATAAGCAATAAATAAACACCACCAAGGAAATGTTATTAAAGATTTTTTTTTCTTGATTGCAGGGATATCTTCCGAACTACTATAATTAAGAATGTGAGTGTCGATGAACGTATTTAAAAATATATACGAACGTTTTTCGAGATGGTTTCATCTTATATAATGCTTCACGTATTGGTGCAATTTGTCGACGAGGTCGAATACGTCGAAAAAATTGTACAATTAAGAGACTTGGAATTAATGTAAATAATTCGACCATTATACCAATTCCAATCTTAAATATAAAAAGATGTTTTTATTAATCAAAAACTGGAAATTTTAGAGGCATAGGAGTGTGAGTGTAGTGTATATTTTTCATTATAAAAATCAATATATACCTGTTGCGGTGCTATATAAAAAGGACCAATTGATAATGCACCACTGTGTGTTTCACTTGATGCGTTCGCTTCATTTGATAAATCATAATACATTATATTAATTAACATTGAAGTAAAGAATAAAACAAAACAACAAGTACATCGTTGAACACGTGTAAATTTATTTGATGGTGGACGAGAAAATATTGAAAACCATAGATGACCATCAGACACACTATGATAAGCTTTTTTTCGATAATACATATGAAAACTCTTGTTTTTCTGTTTCACTAGCAATTGGTAAAACTCGTTCGATCTAAATTCAAGACAAAAATAATAAATAGTATGTGTTTCTATTACACGACTTACTCGTCCATCATCTTTTTCAACTGCAAGCCATTGTTGACAAATAAAATAAGATTTATCCAAAGTTTGTAAATCTCGAACAATAATATATTTTAAATACCATGATGCTGAAGAACTTTCACCTGAATTATCATGCCAAATACGAATATAATCCAATAATCCCAATGATCTATATGTTAATCTTTTATAAAATTTTAAAGAAAGAATAATATAGTTTTACTTTGGAACAGCAATAATAAAAGAATTAATTCCACCACGTTGAAAAATCTTTCGATGAGGATCAGAAAATAATCGAATTTGTGTTTGATCATTATCACCCGATAAAACAAAATAAACCTAGCAGAAAGAAAAAAAGAAGTTTCATTAAGGTATTTTCTTTGTACTATATTACTTTTGAATCTGTTCCAGCATTTGTTCGTTGACCAGTAAAAACAAGAATTTGATAATAATAATGATCGGATTTATTATTATCAGCTAATGGTGTTACTCCCAACTAAAACAAATCACAAATTTTGATTGTATGAAATATATGAAGTAGGTTTCTAGTTTACTTTTTCAAAATCTTTCTTATCTTTAAAACGTGCATAAATCATTAAAATAATATAACTTATCGAAGTAAATATCATTGTTAAATAAACTGTTTTATTTTTCATAAAATCAGCATTTGCAAAAACATAACTCCAATTAATTGGTGCAGGTAAAACAATAAATCCACCAGCGAATGATGTCAAATGAGTTGAGAGACATTCAGTTTCATACAGATTTGTCAATGACCCAACCTATAGTTAAATAAATATCAAATAATCTTTATTTTCCTAATCCATTTTATACTTACAATTAATCCATCTGATTTCCAATTATTATTTACATCAAGATAATAACAACCTGATGTATATATAAGAAGTTCATAATTTGATGTAAAATTAATTGATTCATCGGTGATTGGTAAAGACGTATTTATTGAAGAATTATTTAAACAATAATTATTAGTTTCTGTTGAATTTAATTCTCTTATTCCAAATATTAATGATTGATGACCAGGTGTTTGTTGATTATCAATAAAATATCGATATATATCATCATTGGTTAAATCTATAATTACAAAAAAGAAATCTATATGAATGTTAAAGAAAAGAAAACATACTGAAAGGACAAAACATTGTCCATCCATCAATAAGATTAATTGTACTATTTAATTGTGGTGTTTGATCAAATTTATAAATAAATAAATAAGCAAGACTTCGATTTAAAGAATGAATTTCAAAATGAACTGAAATCGGGAGAGAACTTGTTATATTAATATAATGATAATTAAATAATAAATTATTAATAGTTGAATTAATTGATGTAACATTTTGTAAATACATTGATGGAATTAATAGATTTGGATCACGAGGAATAATCAACTGTATTGGATTATTTTGATGGGCTTGAAAGGAAACTTCATTTCCATTTTGATCAATAATTGAAAGTGAAATTGCTCTCGAAAGATTTGTATTTTGAAAATTTCCAAATGAAGCAAGTGGATCTATTTTTGTCTAAATAAAACAAAAAATAATTTAACAGAAAATGATTCAAATTATAGAAAATTACTCGAAGTGAAATTGAAGAATTAGACGTTGTGTTTAAAATAAAATCTGATGGAATATTAAATTGAGCATTTTCAACTTGTTTCACAAGTCTATCTTTGAGTGATTCAGTTGATATAGTTTCTAATGATATAAATGATTGAGATGTATTCATTAGTGAACTTTGACCAATATTTAAATGAATATTTAATGAAGAAGTTAGTAATGATATCATTTGTGTTACTTGACTATTGATTTGATTTGCTAATTGTTTTTGATAATAAATATTTCGATTTTTTTCAATTGTTTCAGTAGAAAAATCATTTCCATCAGAAAATAAATCTTCAAAAAAACAAAAATTCAAATTCAATAATAATTAATCATTTGAAAGATCTTACTTAAATTTGACCATGCAGATTCAAGATCAGTATCATAATCAGTAGATATGACATTTGCACGGGAATTATCTAAATCAAGTACCTCTGTTCGTCCTTGTAATGGTCCATTCACAGCCTAAAATTATTAGCATCGATAATTAAAGGAAAAAAAATTCATTTTATGTCAAAATCATTGAAGGGTGTGGATGCTGATTTCATCTCGTATCATCGTCCACACCCACAGCCTCAAGAGTTTGATAGAGAAGTGAGAATACTAATTTTATATATTTTACATTTAAAATATTTGAAGCACATTGAAAAAGTTGATTTGATGCTGATTGAGCATCTTCATAGGAGATTTTTTCAAACATTGAATACAATGCAGCAGATAATTCATAACATCTATTTGATACGAGCAACTAGAAATATTTAAAAATGTATAAAAATTTTCAATAGAAATATTCTTTATAATTTTACTAAAGTATTTCGTGTTAATTGATTTGTTGATTGAGTTAATTGAACTAATGATGATGATTGTAATATAATACTATTTGATGTTGTTATGAGAAGATTAGTTATAAATGTTACTAAGTAATCTCGAACATTTGCTAGAGAATTTATTTGTATATTATAATTAATCAATGCTGATTCATTCAATGGTATTGAAATCTATTTTAAAAAAGAAAAAGAATCGAAAAAAATCTATTAAATTCAATTACTTGTTGTAAACTTGAACTTCCTAATGATGATACTAAAACTGTTGCAGCTGGTATTCCACCTAAGAAAGATTATTTTGATTATCTATCGTGAATTAAGGGACTGACGGAAAATGTCGAAAAAAAACATGTCGAAAAAATAATAGGAAAATATCGAAAGGTAAATATAGAAAAGTGGAAAACATCGAAATGAACATAAGTATGAAAGGAGTGGAAGAAAAACATTGAATGGAAAATATAGAAAAAATCAAAAATGATTTAAAAAGATGTCTATACTGGTCGTTATTTTATTATCGCAATTACTATTGCCTATCACTAGAGGATGCGGGTGAGTATGGTTGTAAGGGCAGTGTGGGTATAAGGGAGGTGTGGGTGTGGGTGAGTGTGTGGATCTCTTCCTTGAGCAAGTACTCAGACTCTCTACATCCACATTTACACCCACCCACACCCATCGTGTCATACAAAAATATGAATTAAAAAACTTCATTTTCGATATTTTGTCTATCTACATTTTCCTTTCTACTTTTTCCTACTGATTATCTGTTCTATTCGTCGTCAGTCTTTTCGGTCTTTATACTATATACTTTTTCCTTTTCGACATTTTCCTATTCGACATTTTTCCTTTCGACATTTAACACCATACCCGTAAATTAAATGTCAATAATTACTTGAAATAGCTTTATCTAAATTGTCATTATTCATTTGATTGAATTCTTGTGATAATGAAATGATCATTTGTCCAACAATATTTTGATTTCCACTTGAAAGTAATCGAACAATAGGATTATTTGTTATCGTACTCGATAAATTTGTTACTTCATCAATTAAATCATTGATTGTTGCCAAATCTGCAATAATATTAACAGAAGATATATTCACTTGTGTAATAGAACCGGCAAGATCTCGAACATAAACAACAAGATTGAGTAATGAAGTTTTATTATCACCAGCTGGTAATCGAACTTGAAAATTATCTTCTGGTGAAAATGCAATTATTGTTCGTTGTGATATGTCTGTTGTCCATGCTAAAATGACAGAAAGTACAAAAGTCAGTCTTTAATGAAAATAAAACATACCATATAACGAATAATCTTGTATTCCATCTACATCATACCAATCTGGACACTCAATAGTAAATAAAGTAGTTATAGTACCACCAAGAGGATCGATTGAACATGAACCATTTGCAGGTGGTTGATTAATAATAAAATTCAATGCACTTGTACTTATTGCGGATAGAAATGTATAAACAACTTCAAAACGCCAAAGACTTATTTGAAGATTATTGAGAAATAATAGATCTGTTGCTGTGAAATTACTTGTATTTGTACCTAAAATAATCAATAAATATATCTGATAATTAAGAAAACAAGATTTTTACCAAAAAAACCAAATATTTTCATATGAACGTGTTTGATTAAATAAAGTCCATTGAGTAGAATTTGAAGATGTTGAATTGTCTGATCCTTGATAAATATTCCATTTAATACTTTGAAGATTTGTACAAGTTCCAATACACACAGTAAATAAAGCAACTTGTGTTGTTGGATTAAGAAGTTGAAATTCAAGATTTGGAACACACATTGGTGATATTACACAACTAAAACAAATATTTTTCATTAGGATAATTGGATTAAAAACTTATAAATAACTTACCCAACAGCAATCAGTTGTGGATGAGTAATTTCAATTGTAACAAGTACATAACCTGTTGCTTGAATAGAAGAATTTTTACGATTCTCCATGTAGACCATAAATTGATAGATTTGATTTAGTTGAAGTGAACCACTGAGAACTGTTAGAGATGAATTAGGTGATGAAGTTAGATTTCCGAATACCAATCCTGTTCCATTTCCTTTATAAAAAGTAATAAAAAAGAAGTGTTTTAATAAAGATCAGAACTTCAATAAAATTAGATTGTTATTAACAATTTTACCTGATCGATTTGACAAACATGATGGATTATAAGGATCAACTCTTGAATCATCGATTGATAATAATATTCCTTGTATATTTGGAAAATTATGTAATTCATAAATTCGACAATAATATGTATATTTCCATTTCTATGATTAAAAATAAAATAATAATTATTTGAATATTCACCTACATATATTTATGCTTACAGTTGCATCAAATGTATCTTCGTCAGGATCAACCGAAAATGTTCCAGGATCAAGTAAAAGATCTTGTTGATCACCTCGTGTTATCATAGATGTTCCTAATTGAACAAGATTTGCTGTTATACCTGTTGCAGTTATTCTTACATAAACTGAAGATGATGATTTTAAATTTGGTGAATCAATCATTGTTACAGTTAATGTTAGTTGATAAACACCATAATCAAGAGTTCTTGATGGAATATAAAGTTCACTAAATGTTGTTATAACTTTTTCATTTAATAGAATTTCAACTGAACAACTAGTTGAAGTACAATTCTTTATTATCCATTTTGTAGTTGTCGAAAGTGAACCATCACAATTAAATTGAATCATTGAAGTAATAGAAAAATCTTGACTACGTCGATACGTCGTTGGAGATGATAGAGATGATTGTCCAGGAATCAACGTAATTGTCGGTGAATAACAAGCTAATTTAGAAAAAAAATTGATAAACTGTATTTTTTATATTATTCATATTATTACTTTCATTGATATCTAATCTTTGAGAAGTTGTGATGGAAGCCGTGCTACTTGAGGTACTGCTAATGGTAGTGGTAGTACTACTTGTGGTACTGCTACTGCTCGCTGTAGTACTTGTGGTGGTGGTAGTAGTGCTACTTGAGATACTGCTGGTACTTGTGGTAGTACTACTTGAAGTACTGCTACTACTTGTTGTACTGCTGCTTGTAGTGCTACTACTACTCGTAGTAGTACTGCTAGTGGTAGTGGTGCTACTTGATGTACTACTGGTGGTGGTGGTAGAACTACTTGAAGTACTGCTACTTGTGGAGCTGCAACTGCTCGTGGTGGTACTGGTACTGGTGGTCGTGGTAGTAGTGCTACTTGTAGTGCTGCTGCTACTTGGTGTAGCACTAGTGGTGGTGGTAGTGCTACTTGTGGTACTACTGGTGGTGGTTGTGGTAGTGCTGCTACTTGAAGTACTACTGCTGCTCGTAGTGGTACTAGT
>CAJNOI010000197.1:92008-118719 GCA_905250115.1 Adineta steineri
GAATCAATTAATTTTACATCAAATTATGAACTTCTTATATATACATCAGGTTGTTATTATCTTGATGAAAATAATAATTGGAAATCAGATGGATTAATTGTAAGTATAAGATGGATTAGGAAAATAAAGATTATTTGATATTTGTTTAACCATAGGTTGGATCATTGACAAATCTGTATGAAACTGAATGTCTTTCAACTCATTTGACAACATTTGCTGGTGGTTTTATTGTTTTACCAGAACCAATTAATTGGAGTTATGTTTTTGCCAATGCTGATTTTTCGAAAAATAAAACAGTTTATTTAACAATGATATTTACGTCAGTAATTTATATTATTTTAATGATTTATGCACGTTTTAAAGATAAGAAAGATTTTGAAAAAGTAAACTAAGAACATTATTTCATATATTTCATAAAATCAAAATTTGTGACTTATTTTAGTTGGGAGTAACACCATTAGCTGATAATAACAAATCTGATCATTATTATTATCAAATTCTTGTTTTTACTGGTCAAAGAACAAATGCAGGAACAGATTCAAAAGTAATATAGTACAAAGAAAAAAATATTTTAAGAAACCTCTTTTTTCTTTTTGCAAGGTTTATTTTGTTTTATCGGGCGACGATGATCAAACACAAATTCGGTTATTTTCTGATCCGCATCGAAAAATTTTTCAACGTGGTGGAATTAATTCTTTTATTATTGCTGTTCCAAAGTAAAATTATTATTTTTTTTTGAAGATTTAGTAAAAGATTAACATATAGATCATTGGGATTATTAAATTATATTCGCATTTGGCATGATAATACAGGTGAAGGTTCTTCAGCATCATGGTTTTTAAAATATATTATTGTTCGAGATTTACAAACTTTGGATAGGTTTTATTTTATTTCTCAACAATGGTTTGCAGTTGAAAAAGATGATGGACGAGTAAGTCGTGTAATTGAAAACATACTATTTCTTTTTTTTTTCTTCGATTTAGATTGAAAGAACTTTACCGATTGCTAGTGACGCAGAAAAACAAGAATTTTCATATGTATTATCAAAAAAAGCATATCATAGTATTTCCGATGGTCATCTATGGTTCTCAATATTTTCTCGTCCACCATCAAATAAATTTACACGTGTTCAACGATGTACTTGTTGTTTTGTTTTATTCTTTACTTCAATGTTAATTAATATAATGTATTATGATTTATCAAATGAAGCGAATGCATCAAGTGAAACACATAATAGTGCTTTATCAATTGGTCCTTTTTACATAGCACCACAACAGGTATATATTGATTTTTATAATGAAAAATATAGACTACACCCACATTCTTATGCCTCTAAAGTGTCCAATTTCTGATTAGTGAAAACATCTTTTTATATTTAAGATTGGAATTGGTATAATGGTCGAATTATTTACATTTATTCCAAGTCTCTTAATTGTTCAATTTTTTCGACGTATTCGACCTCGTCAACAAGTTTCACGATTACGTGAAGCATTATATAAGATGAAACCATCTCGAAAAACGTTCGTATATATTTCTAAATACATTCATCGACACTCACATTCTTAATTATAGTAGTTCGGAAGATATCCCGGCAATTAAGAAAAAGAAATCTGTAATAACATTTCCTTGGTGGTGTTTATTTATTGCTTATGGTCTTTCAATGATAATTATTGTTATTTCAATATTTTTTATCATTGTTCGAGGAATTGAATTTGGTGATGTCAAAACTCAACAATGGTTAACATCTGTTCTTACTGGGTTTTTCTCATCAGTTATTTTTACTCAACCTATTAAAGTATATTTTCTATTTACTTTTAATTTATATTTTTGAAATATATTTCATTGAAGATTATATGTTTGGCTATATTCTTTATATGTTTTTGTCGAAATTCAAAAGATGATAAAGAAACAAGTGAATATATAAATGAAGATGATGAATTTAATATATCTAATGATGAAGAGTATCTTCATTCACTTGAGGTTTGTTATCATTTAGAATCTCACTGAAAAATTAATTTTCCATTTATAGTATCGCTCAATATTTTCTTCTCAATCTCGAAAAAGTATTAATCGTCTTAATGAAAATGAAATTATTTATGCTCGTGATCAACGTCTAAAAGAAATTCAAATGTGGTCAATTATTCGAGAATTTATGATTTATTTTATATTTGCCATATTAGTTTTTGTAATAACTTATTCAAGTCGTGAACAACATAGTTTCTTTCAAGTCAATCATTTACGAGCTTTTTTACTCAATCAAAGACAAATGACTGCTGATTATACTCAAGTTTGTTCTTCTTTTCTTGTATTGAAATGAATTTTGTTTTTCTAGATCAATACAATCGATGAATATTGGTACTGGTTAGAAAATAGTTTTGTTTCAAATATTCGTGCACAACAATGGTATAATGGAGATATTCCACAATATTTAAATGGATTTTTAAATGATAAATCCAGTCGATTAATTGGTTGGGCAACAATGAGACAATTACGTATTAAATCAGAATTATGCCCCGATCAACGTGTTATTTCAATATGTGAAGATAGTTATAGTTTTACTAATGAAGAAACACAATTATTTCAACCAGGCTGGACAAATCAAACAATAGAAGATGAAGTCTATAGTTCATCGATTATGAACGCATTTAACTATTCTACGAGTGATGAATTAGATACATATTCGTATATAGGTGAATTTGGAACATATAGCGGAGGTGGTTATGTATATGAATTTCGTGGTCGTTTATCTGATATGAAAACAAATTTATCTACACTTCATCAATTAGATTGGATTGATGAGAAAACAAGAGCTGTTTTTATTCAACTAACATTATATAATCCAAGTGTTCAATTATTAACTGCAGTTACTTTACTTGCTGAATTTTTACCAACAGGTGGTATTTATACAACAGCCCATTTTGAACCAATTAATTTCTACAGTAATTCACTCTTTATTTTTTATTTCTATAGATAAATAAATTTTTGTTGTTTTAAATTTAGCATTTACATCAATATTACAATTAGTTTGTACAATTTTCTACATATTTTTTATAATTTATTTTATAATTATTGAAATTCGATTATTACATGAATTAAGATTAAAATATTTTCATCAATTTTGGTCACTAATTCAATTAGGTATTATTGGTTGTTCACTGGGAAGTATTGGAGTTTATTTTTGGCGTTTTCAAGAAACGAATCGTATAAGTCAATTATTTGAACAAACCAACGGATATGTTTATATCAATTTACAACTTGCAGTTTATGTTAATGATATTTTAACATTTCTTCTTGGTTATTGTTGTTTTTTTAGTACGATTAAATTTATTCAATTATTTCGTTTTAATCAACGAATATCTTTATTCGTCGACACATTAAAATATTGTGCAAAGGAACTGATTTCATTTTCAATAATGTTTGCAATCGTATTTATATCATTTCTTAGTTTATTTTATTTATTATTTGTATCAAAACTTTCGTCCTGTTCAAGTTTATTAAACACTGCTCAACTGCTTTTTAAAATGACATTAATCAAATGTGATGCATCAGAAATGACTGAAGCTAATGCTTTTCTTGGTCCATTTTGTTTTACTTTATTTATATTTCTAGTTGTTTTTGTTTGTTTAAGTATGTTTCTTTCAATAATTAGTAATGGCTTTCATCACGCGAAAGAGAATCAAAAAGAAGATCAAATTATGTTATCATTTATGCTAAAGAAATTTCTACGATGGACAGGTACGTAGATTTGTTTGGTTTATTTAAGTCAATTAGATTAAATGACTTCAGAGCTTCACTTGTGTGCCATTCATTTTCATAATTATTTTTTTCACGAGCAGAGGAGAGTATGACTGAAGAGAAGATTGATGTATCTTAGTAGAATATAGTTGTCTATTAATATTTTAGGTCTGAAAAAATTAAATCAAACAGAAATTCAAGAAGAACGAGATTGTCGAATGCGCTCACAATATTTTGATCCAATTCAAAATTTTCCTGATAGAATTGATCAATTATTAGAAGCATTTGATAGAGTATGTTAATATCAGAAGTATTTCTATTTTAAATTATTTTGTATTATACTTCTAGATTTATGTCGATCAACAAGCAGAATTATTAAGATTGAAAAAAGCTGGAGTTTAGGTGTTGTTTTGCAATTATGATTATCGGAAGATAATCGATATCAGTATACTCAATTATAGTTATATTCTAAAGCTTTTTGTGCGCGTGTGTTTCTAAATATTTTATAAGCTCATATGATTTTTGCTTAAATAAATCTTTAAAATTTACTATGTGTGACTAATGTATGAAAAATGTAAATAATCTTGAAGTTTTTAATGAAAACTGAAAGGAACTGGCGATCATATCTCTCCACCGTGGGTATGGGTGTGAATACCTACTCTTCACTCACTCATACACACACTCTCAAGGTAGAGCCACATATTATAGGTTTCGCTTTTATGGCAAATCACTTATATGTGTATTTACAGGCGTTGGCTTACTATTATACCTCAAACACTGTTAATCCAGAGTACATGGGACTCTTCAAGATATATTTCTAGAGAGTGTTTAGGGTTCTAGATCGCTCTTTACAGGTAGACCTTGAGAGATCCTACCTGCCGTTTCCCTCACAAACACAGTCTTTTTTCTCGAAATTATATCGACCGATGCATGAATTTAGATGAAAATATTACCTGAACTTGAAAGAATATTGCAAATTTTAAAGATGGGTTATTTTGAACGAGAGATCTGATAATATTGCAATCCCATTGGAAAAATATGGAATAACCTATACATGAAAAGGTGTGGGTGGGTGTGAGTGTCCAACGATATAACTATCCACACCCACACCCACCCTGAAAAATAAATTTATTTATTTTATTAAAAGATATTTTTCAATCCATTTTTGTTTATTTTCAAAAATAAAAGTTGAAATTTTGTCAAATCAAAAAGCTAAAAACAATTGATTATATTTTCATCAAATAAAAATATCCCAATAGAATGTTATCAAACACAAAATCTTTCTCTCGAATAATTTCTATTTAATTTAATTAAAAGTACAAAAAATATTTTCTTTTCTTATCTTTCTCAAAACCCAATAAAAGATAAAGAATTTAAAGTTTATTTGTAGAAGTTTTTTTAATCAAAATCATCAAATTAAAATCAATCTTAAAAAAAAAATATCCCAAAAGACTTTTCTTCGTTCTTTTATTCAATACAAAAAACTTTTTTCTTTTTTTCAAAATCAAAAGGTCATTCACAATATTATTTCATACTTTTGAATTCGATGATTTCGCCAATCAGCAATATAAAGATTTCTTTCATCATCAAAAGATAAACCTGTGGGATCATTCAACTGATTTGATTCACTTCCTCCATCATTTCCACCAACAACAATTTCACCTTCTTCTTTTCCTTCACGCCAACGCATTACTCGATGATTCGATTGATCAGCCACATAGATTTGACCCAAAAGATCAACAATTACTCCTTGAGGAAGATACAATTGATTGAGGTTTGCTCCTTTCCCATTTCCTCCAGCTACAATTGTTCCTTCTTTAGCATTTTTGCTCCATTTCATCACACGATGGTTGTTTTGATCTGATACATAAACAGATTGATCGTCATCAACAAAGATATAAGTAGGCCAATTGAGTTGATTGAGTTGATTTCCTTTTCCATTTCCACCTGCCACCACAATTCCGTCATTGTATACACCCATTTTCCATCGTCTCACTTCATTCTTCTCAGTATCAGAAACATAAAGAAATCCATGTTTATCCATTGCCAAGCCATTACATCCAATATTGTCAATGAGAATATGTTGCTTTTGATTCAGCCATTGAATCACTCGTTTGTTATAGAAATCAGCAATGATGATCGAGTAAGTTTGTTGATCAACAATCAAATCTACTGGAAGATTAAATTGATCCATTCTATTTCCTTGACCATTTCCACCTGCAATAATTTGTCCTTGTTTTGCATTATATTTCCATGCAACAATACGATGATTTAAAGAATCAGCAATGAAAATATTTTTATTTTTATCAAAAAAGATTCCGTCTGGGCGACTGAGTTGATTTAACTTTTGTCCTTGTCCATTTCCACCAGCTACAGTGATAGCATTTTGTTTCCATTTCTCAAATATTGGTACTAGAAAATAATCAAAAAAAAAAGTTTGATGAAAAGAGAAATAAGAAAAATAAAAATGATAAAAAGATTTTGTTGGTTTGTTTTTTTTGTCAAATAAAAATCAGAAAAAAAGAAATATTTTAGAATATTTGCTAATAAAACAAGTGATTTGAATTTAACAATTTGTGTAAAATAAAATAAATTTAATGTTTTAGGGTATGGGTAATTCTTTTAATATGCTCACACCTCAAAACTCCCCAAAATAGAACACAACAATTCTGTTATGGAAATGATACTTTCAGGTACTGACTACTTCTATTCTGTTTTGAGAGTGTTATTCCTGGGTGCTGACTATTATTATTCTGTTTTGGAAATAGCACTCTCCATCCCGTAACCGATATATTCTGTATTCAGTTATTAAGTTTCTTCTGGGCGACTATATAATTTCGAAGTATTATTAGATAAAATATGGATGCGTAAGTGAGCTACAAATTTGGAATTTACGTATGGAGCTTATTTTTTGTACCTAAGAAATATGTCAATTCTAATTTTTTGTTTTATAATAAAACTTTACCATTCATAGTTGTTGTATGAGAATTTGTCGACGTTGTAGAGATTGTAGTTTCTGTTGTCGACGTTGTACGCATTGTTGTTTGTATTATCGACGTTGTAGAGGTTGTTGTTTTTGTTACCGATGCATCAATTGTTGCTGTAGTTGTATTATTTGTTGTTTCGGCCTTTTTAATGAACATAACCCATATTGTAATACTAATGATCGTTATTAGGATAAGAACAGCAACGATAATTGAAAAACAAAAACCAAATTTCCTATGAAAAAAAGATCTAAAATGATAGATATATTTGGAATAATTAAATCAAAAACTTACGATCCTCTTTGTGGACGAGTAGGTTTTCTAATATTGTTTTTATTCTCGAGTTCAGACTAAATATCAAAAAAACTATTCATTTGGAATGCTTTAAAAAATGTTGATTGTTCTCTTAACTAACCATTGAATTTATTCAATTTTGTAATCTTTTCTCGAATAATAATGAAGAAAATTAAATCTCTTTCAGAAATATTTTATTTCATATCTTTTTAAAATTTATTTTATGTCGAATAAAGATAAGAATATGTTTAATAGTATTTTTAATCCTGTGTGAAAATTCTCGGAAAAAGAAATGAAATAAACAAACAATAAGAGATTTGATCGTGATTATATATATTTATGTTTTTACAAATAAAAATTCAACGTAAATCAATCATTTCTATGTAGAATACTTTAGTCTGAGATGACATTAAAAATAATACAACGATCTATGAGAATTCTAATCTTATCGATGAAAATAAATTTATTGAAAAAACAATTTGTTACTAAAAAGTATTAGTGATCGTGTAATGTGCTGACATTATTTAAAGTTTGTTTAACGTCAAGACAAAAAAATATCTAATATTTGAGGATGAGTGGGAGTGTGGATATTATGGTCATCTCACACATTCTACCACACCCAGTCACGCACATAAGACATCCACTTTTCTCGATAAAATTCAGATAAAACAGGACTAGAGGTTTTGGTTTAGCATTAATATTAAATCCGCATTAGGACAATGCTAATACATATGATTCATTGAAACAAAACAATAGTGTGAGGTATTACTCTAATACTAGCACCCTTAAACACAACACTACTTACTTTGTATTCTGATGATGCATTATGCGCAGTTACACGTTCTGCAGCCATCTCAATATCTTCTTCGTTTCTGCCAAGAAGAAGTTTTTTATATTCCATATTTTGGTAGTTAGGTTTAGGTAGCTTCTCAAGTGTTGGCTGTGATAATACTGTTGTTGTTGCTTTTTTTCTTGTTAATGCTGATTGTGGTTCTGAAAAGGTAAAATCAGTTAAGAGGAAATGTTAGAAGTGCATTAATGATAAAAAAATTGTTAGTTTATTCTTCTTAAGAAAACGACAATTATATTATAAAAATCGTATGGTGTAGTTGCTCTCATCTGAATTTGTGAAAAGAAAACAGTCTGAAGTTGTAATTATGAGATCCATTTATCATTATAGAGATCACATCCATTTGACTCAGGAGTTCTTTCTACCTAAGTCACAAGTATGAATACGCTTTTAAAATGCTTCATTTTACACACTCAAAATTAAGAATACCACTAATTGTAACTGTAAGTCCACCCAGAATTAGTTAGTCATTTAGGACATAACATTTCTAGCGCAAAGAAAATAAGTTTTAGATAAATAAATTTTTAATTGGAAAGCATTTTTTCTTCGAATAGTGATACTTGATTGCGCTTCGACTGATTTATCTAACTATGAATGGATCGTTAATTTAACAAAGAGCTCAAAGCCTATAGAATATTTTATCAACAACTTCTTCGTATAATAATTGACAGTCATAATCCAGATAAAATTTATATGATCCTCTCAAACACAGTTCAAATCTTCTCCTTCTTTTTACGGATCTTGAATATTTTGAAACTTCTTCTCTGACTCTTATGAAATAATCTCCATACCTTTGATTGTGTATTAGTATGTCGTCTTTGTTTCGAAAAAAATGATAAACTAAATTGTAACCATCTTTTTATTTTAGCTCTGATGGTATACTTGAGTTTTTTTCTTTACGTTATAATAGATATCTATTACATTTGATTTATAACAAAGGATAAGAAGACCTTTAAAAAGTAGCTAGGATGGATTACAAAAACACAATTTAAACTATTATCTCTTAACATGTAATATGAAACTGATCATGAAATGAGAAAAAACAAAACACAATTTACATTTGAAAAACACAAAATTCTATTCGAATTATTTTATTCATTTTCCTCAAGATTTTCTTATAAATTAATATCTTTTATTTATTTTCAAAAAAGAAAAATCGAAATTTTGTCAAATTACATTAAAAAGATTTTTAATTTCAAAGTTTTTCATATTTTTGGATTCGATGATTACAACAATCAACAACATAAAGATTTTCTTCATCATCAAATGATAAACCTTTGGGTAAATTCAATTGATTTGATTGATTTCCTTGACCATTTCCGCCAACAACAACTTCACCTTCTTCTTTTCCCTCACTCCAACGCATTACTCGATGATTATCATGATCTGCCACATAGATTTGACCCAAATGATCAACAACCACTCCATAAGGATAACAAAATTGTTTGAGACTATATCCTTTACCATTTCCACCAGCAACGATAATTCCTTCTTTTGCATCTTTTTTCCATTTCATTACACGATGATTCTCACAATCGGATATATAAAGAGAATAATCTTCATCAATAAAGATATAACTAGGACGATTGAGTTGGTTAAGATGATTTCCTGGACCATTTCCACCTGCAACTAATTCACCTTTTTCATCTCCTTGTTTCCATCGTCTTACTTCATGATTGTAATAGTCAGAAGCATAAATAAATCCATTTCTATCGATTGTCATACCATAACATTTAATATTTGAAATAAGAATTTGTTGATTTGTTTGATTTTGATCAAAATACTGGATGACTCGGCTGTTTCCGCCATCAGAAATAATAAAAGAATTATTTTCTTTATCAAAAGCTATGTCTGTTGGCCTATTCAATCCAGTATTTCCATTTCCATCTACAATGATTTGACCTTGATTTGAATTCAATTTCCATTTGACAATACGATGATTCCAAAAATCAGCAATATAAGTTGATTTATCATTATCAATAAAGATCCCATAAGGATAATTGAGTTGATATGATTCCTGTCCTCGTCCATTTCCTCCAGCAACAGTAATTGCAAATTGTTGAAATTTATTCTTTTTTGTTTGAATTTGTTCTAAAATATAATTGGAAACCTAGAGGCGTATCGACTAGGGGACGCATGGGGCGTTACGCCCCTCTCTCCTTGTTTTGGAAAGTTTTAGTCTTTTTTGGTCAATAAAATCAAAAACAATAATTTTTACGTGTTTTTTGGTGTTAGATTTTAGCAAAAAGGGTGTTACGTCCCCTGTTTTTAGAACTTGAAGTACTGAGATTTTACGCATCCTCCTCCCTTGGAGAACCCAGTACGCCTTGTCGAAATCTATTGTATAAACGTGATTCCTATCGGCTGTGCCCATCTGATAGGATATAGGACCGAATACAGCTCAGCGTTAAACTCTTCGCTTTGAGTTACTCTCGAAAAAACATTCTCCCCGTAACTTGATTTTTATTGATTATTGCTCAACCAATGTGATTTTGAGGCAAATGGAGTACAGATTCGAGTTCCCCACCCCAGAAAACCTTCAAGTAACATATCTGTGATCGGAAGATAGAACTCTTATTCTGGCTAAATGACGTCGTTGATAAGATTGCAACCGTTTCCTACTTAATTATATTTGCCATATAGGTAAGTTAGCTTTCTTGTTTCGTTATATATTATATACTATTTTGTAGCTGGTGAAATTCCTTATCGAATGGTGTATAATAAGTGGGATTCTAATTGCTCTGGTGGAAAAGTTTCTTACGAGAACGGCACTATATTATTTTTCTCAAAGGAAAAAATCATAGGGAAATATCAGTATTTTTGGAATAACTCAGGAATGGCTCGGCCAATTAGGTTCATCTTCGAATTCGACCGAAATCTTGATGAGATTAAACTGTGCTCAAAATTTCAGCTCAATTTTAAAGATAATAAAATTATTTTTTATTTAATCAAGCATACTTTGTTTTACTTGAGATTGAGTTGTTATTGGAGTCTTCGATATAGTCGCTGCATTAATTGTAGAATGATTTGATTGATAAGAATCTTAATAAAAAGAAAATACAATAATTTAAGGGTACGTGTGGGTATAAGTATTATAACCATCACACAGTCCCACCTGCCATTTCAATTAAAATATCTTTATCTATATATAAAATAATGAAGCGATATCCTGACGTCTGATACTTTCTACTACGTTATTTGTTTATTTGAAACTATTCTCTCTAAGTCTCGTTGATAAAATTAATTTATAATACGAAAAATTTGAAAAAGTACTTCGCTTAAACTTCGTTTTCTCTTTTTTCGAAATGGGACAATTCAATAAACATACCAAATGATGAAGTAACTGAAATTTTCTTGATAAATTCTTGTGAATCTTGTCGAATAGAAATGTTTGATGATTGAAGAAATTCTTTCGTTATTTGTGTTAATTTTGAGTGAAAATTATTTAAATCAATTTCATTAAATTCGTTTTCTTGACGAATTTCTTTTAATTTCTGAGATAGTTCAATAAACTTTTTTTCCACATCATCGATCGACTTTTGTGTTGATTTCACCAGTGTTTCTCGACATTGTTGTGCTGTCTGTTGAATTTTCTCAATCGAATTTGCTTCCCATTGATTAATTTGTTGAATTAAAGATGAATCTAGTGGATTTTGTTTTTGTTGAATAATTGTTTGTTGAAATTGATCGTGATCATTAATAATTTCTTCTAATTGTGTCTCGATTCTTTGTCGATGTTCAGTTAAATGAGTAAAACAGAATTCATTTGAACATCCTCTACAACTGTATGTGTTTTTTTCTTTATTACACACAAAACATTGTGCTTTGTTATTTGCTGTTGCCATTTGTTGAAGAATTTGAAAAGGAAAGGAGTATTTGTTCTTATTCTATCTGTGTCTTTATTTATACAAAACAAAATGAGTCAAGGTGAATAATTATCAGCAGGTAGTAAGAAAGCGAAGAAAACCTTTTTTCGATAGATAAGAGATCTTCATCATGAAAATAATTTAATATTCATTGACATTGAATGAAAATCAAGTCTCTTTAAAGAAGATGAATTATGAGAATCCTATTAATTTTTCGTCTTTCATATTAATAGTTGAGATACAAATAATATTGTAATTTTCATTGAATAAAAAAAATGAAATTTTGAATAGATGTCGTTATAATCTATTCAATTCTCTGTACTGCACTGAGCAATTTAGTACGCGTAGACATGATGGTCAAGATTCGTCTTGAACTTCTCTCAAGAATGTTCATTATATGTGTTTAAATAAATCAGTGATCTAAAAATCAATCGACAAAAGAAAAACGAAAGTTAAATTGTAGTTGAAACGAATTTATAACACAAAATCTTATTAACATCGTTAAAATCAAATATTTCTAAGATGAAAATGATAAAACAAATTGATTATGATGAAATTTTTTTCAATAGAAAATTAATTAAAAGAACATTATTTTATCTGAATAATTTTTGAATTTGATCTATTATTGTTTTTGTTTCTTATATGAATAGATCTATATTTGCAATTGATTTCTTAAAATAATTCATAATAAACTCAGTAGTTTTTGAAAACTGAACAAAGAGTTTTTTTTGTTAATGTCTCAATCAGAGAGAAAAAAATCAATGAAATTAAGAGTTGTTATTATAAAATTGTACTTTTTGGATTATCATGATTGATTGAAACTGAACATATTTCAGTCCATGTCGATTATCAACTGCCATCCATCTCGCTCTTCTTCTCTTTCATCATTAATAAGATTTCATTTCCTTGTACTTCGTTTCTTTTCTCATAAATAATTCAATTTATCAATGAAGTAAAAATCATTTCTATAAACAAAAAATTTTATTTATTTTTAATTTAGATAAATTTAAGAAGATTTTAGTCGAGATAAAGAAAACGCTTTGAAATCAAATCAGAAATAAACGGAAATTTCTTTATTTGTCTTTATGGGAATTAATCAAAGAATTTTATATAAATGAATAAATTGAGAATGTGGGCAAGGATGTTTATTGTTTCATTACATTGTTCTTTTATAATCTGTAATTCTTAGTAAATCTATTAATGAATTCATAGAAATCTCATAATATCATCTATTGTGTTATAAAGATGCCTTTAATATCTTTTAATTTTCATTTTCACTTGAAAAGTATGAAGAATTTTAATAAAAAAATAATGTTATTCATCTTTTTAAAAAAAATTGGATAAAATATTCAACAAGTCTGTTATATATGGGTGAAAATGTGAGAGAAAGGATATTCAAATGACTATACTAACACTCTTTATAGGAACTACACAGATATTGATATATAAATCATTATAAATAATAAGGAATTGCTCAAAGATCAATTGATGTTCATCGAAAGTCTTCGATGGAAAAGGGAAAACAGATTTATTTTCTCAATTCAAACAGAAGATTTCAATCTATAAAGAAAATTTAAAATAATCAATGAAACGATTAGAAATTTGTTTGTTTTTTTCTTAAATGAGTTAGATTTTATGAGTTTCTTTCAATAAAATGTTGAATAATCTTCATAGTTAATAATATTCGATAGATAAATGATGTTTATATTCTTATTACATTTTTCATATGTTGTATAACTAAGATTTAAATAATACAGTTAATTTTAACGTATGCGTAATATATATAAATCATCGTAAAGTATATCTATGCTACTTCTACGGTGATCAAAAATGTCATCGAGCATTTTTTGATTTTGATTCGTGCGTGGAATCTCTCGTCTGTTGCATTCATCATCAAGAATGGAGATCGAACGATTTTTTGTATCAACAATCAACTCTGCTGGTCCACTCAACAGATCCATCCAATCTTCTTCTCCATTTTCACTAGCCACAGTAATGGCATTTTGTTTCCATTTGTTAAATTTTGATACTAAAGAATGATGAGAAAAATAAGATTTTAATGAAAAGAAGAAGAAAAAGAAAAGATTAATTTCGGTTGAAATTTTGACTCTGTTTTTACGATTCTATCTAATTTAATTTAGAATTTTAATACGAATATTTAGAGAAATATTTCTTATCAAATATATTTCAAATAGAATAAAATCTTTCTTAAATATTATCTTATCTCTTATCATTCTTTTTCTTTACCTTCAAATAAATTTAATTTTCTATTTCTATAAATACTATTCTTATTGATTTTTAATATTATTTCACACAAAATCAGAATGATCGAAGTAGAAATTATTTTTTAAAAACTTACTGTTTGATGAAATAATTGAAATTTCATTAACAAATGATTGTGAATCTTCTTTAATAGAAATCTTTGATGGATTATTTAGTTCTTGTGTAATTTCTATTAATTCATTTCTTAAATAATTTAAATTAATTTCATTGCATTCATTTTCTTGATGAATTTCTTTTATTTGTTCATTTAAATTATTGAATTTCATTTCGATATCATTAAAGAATGTTGGTAGATATTCCATCGCTGTTTTTCTACATTCTTGTGCTTTTTGTTGAATTATTTCAATTGAGTTTGTTTCCCATTGATCAATTTGTTTTATTAATATATCAATTTGTGGATTCTGTTTTTGTTCATTAATTGTTTGTTTAAATTCATTATATTCATTGGTAATATGGTTTAATTCATCATTTAATATTTGTTGATGTTTTGTTAGATGTATTAAACAAAATCTTTTCGAACATCCTTCACAAGAATATGTTATTTTTTCTGTATTACATGTAAAACATGTTGTCTTGTTATTTGCCATTGCCATGTCTTTGAGTATAAATTGATAAGCTGAAATGAATAATTTCCGTATCTACTTATTTCGATATTGTGATGGATTTCAACCATCACTATCTCTTATATATTGTTGACCGAACATCCCCACCGTGCATATACATCGGTCACTTCTTGTGGTTTCACCTTTCTTTGTTTTCATATTCTTTTTTTTCGGTTAAATCAAGCACGAAAGATCAGTCTTTCCGTTACATATATGACCTATCTTTTCTGGTTCCTTCTGTAGGTTGACCGTGTAGTTTTCCGTATGTTTTGCTTTCCATTTGACCTTTTTTCTCTTTTATGACCCCTGCACATTTGTTATCCCTGTCCTTGCATATTCTGTTACTTCTCCTTGCCATTTTGAGTCAGGCAAGCGGTCAACAATGGCAGCTATACAATTTGAGGGTGTGGGTGGGGATGTGGGTGTGTGTAGATATTTTATGTCTACAAGCTCACACCCACACCCTAAAAACGATGCTTGTTCTTATCTAACTGCAAAAAGTTAAGTTAAAGAAAGCTTGAACATCTCTGATATAGTGTTTACTTATTTCATCTGACAGCTAATGAAAACTATTTGAATCTAAATATCCTTTTTATGCTGCTTGAAATTTGTTGATTGATATAATTCATTCTAACACTAAGGAATCACTATCGAATGAAGACAATTTTTTTTATAACATTCAAGAGATTACTTCAAATGAAAGTGAAAAAAAATGAAAAAATAGAATAAAATAGTTGGATTTAATATAAATTAATCATTTCTGTCCATTTCTTTCTTGAACTACGATTTCGTACGAAGTTTGTGTGATTTTCAGTCTATGAGTTGGAAGTAAAAAAATGTTATCTATAATTTCACATTGCTTCCTGTTGTTGCTTTTGAATTTGTATTTCTAGATGCTTTCTTTTCCAAGAATGCCAAATAACTAAAAAAACGCATAAAATAATGTAAAAACAAAACTATATATATATATATATATATAATAAACAATAATCATACCCCATCGTAAGTATGGGAATGAGTCCAGTACATGCGAACACCAAGAAGATCAAACCTGGAAAGGAATTGAGTGACGCACTATAGATACGATTAGCTGCAGCGCTCACTAATGAATGACCAACCGTGTCGATGACACCTGCGCCAATGAATACGACGGCAAACTCATCTGTCTCAATCTGTTTAGTCAACTTCGTTCGAAGCGCAGGCATTGTGATAAAAGATAGGCTTCCAATGCTGATAGCTAAACAAATGAAAGAAAAATAACAATATATATTAGTAATAATATGAATATCAAGTTTATTTAACCTATGTAGAGCAACCAGACTCTCTTTGCAAGACCCAAAATGATAAGACTGACGATGACAGCACTCGAACCCAATATTGGTGGTAGATAAGTACTGCCAAATGACTTCTTGGTACATGCAGCAAACATACTCAACAAGAATACAACTAGTGCATGAGTTGAAGAAAGTAGACTGACATGAAGTGCATCCAAGCACATAGGACGGCCATAAAGGTAGAGCGAAAATATAGATAGGTAGCCAAGTAACACGACTTGAAGTAAGATGGTAACGATTGTGATGAGTGCAAGTTGTTGTCGTTTATGACCGGAACGTTTCTTAGTAAATACTGTGACGACACGTGCAATTGGTTTGAGACGAATACGTGCCAATTGCCGTATAATGGAGACGTTTTTTCTATGAATCAGATAGATACATTGATAAGAGTCTACTATTAACAAAACTTCCTAGTAGAATGGCTATTGTATGAAACTGTTCAAAGTTATAGAAAATTCTTTTACGATGAACAATTATGAGATACTATATTCTTGTATGGTATATACTTCCTTCTTAGCATGACGTAATACTTATAATTCTTTTTTGTAACTGACAGGCTAATGTGTCAACTACAATTTTATTCACGGAAACGCATAAATATAACGACAATTTTCAAAGAGTTCTGTTATCACTTCTCTTCCTTTTTTTTGTCTATACTTACACATTTTCGATCGATTCAGGTTGGATGAACAGTGCATAAAGTAATCCAATTACACTTAAACTTAAACAAAAACTTAATGGCGTCGTATATAGATGGTAACGCAGCCAAATGCCTATTGCTATTGCAGGCGCAATACGAATAAAAAAAGTTATTCCTTCAGTTAATAAGAAGGCATGTGTTCTCATTGATCCTGATGTACAATCAGTAATGTAAGAAAATGCGCTTAACAACACTAAACCACTGGAGCCGAATACTGATTCGATTGCGTGAGCAACCAACAACCAAGTATCTGACAAATTATGAGCGACAATGATCAGCATCAGTGAATACCAGACTATTTTACCGACGAATGGTAATATCAGCAATGGACGACGTCCAATGATATCACAATTCGATCCGAGTAAAACAGATGTAACAAGTGCGGGAATGAGCGCAACCAATGAATTCTTCGTATTAAAATTGGCGGCATCACGTTGTACTAAGTTGTAATTAGGTTGATTTTGTGAATGTTGATCAGCAGACGATGGATATCCCAAATAGTAATTTGGTATAGCAGTCGTTGTAGATTGACTACAGGCTTTGTGTTGTGCACTGGGAGATGCATCAAGTCCATATCGACTTTCGTAGCGACGTACAACGAGATCATTCATCAGTAATGGATCTACGGCACTAACGATTATTATGAGTAGTAAAGGTGGTAGTACAAGCCACCAGCGAGCAGGTGGAACGAATGATTCTGTTTCTTCGAGTTTTTGTTTACCGTTCAGAAGCGCTTTGTTCGTATTTGCTTCGACGTTATCTAATGTCCTCAACTTTAGAGGATCATAAACTACTTTAAACGACGTTGGTTTATATAATACATTCGTCTTACCACTGATCGTCGGTGCAGCCAAACGATACTTTCGAGTGGACATCAATTAAACTAAATTTAAAAAATCATTGTAATATAATTTCTATACGTAAAAATGTTCTGATTTTTACAACGTCCTTTGAATTATAACAATTACCTTAAAAAAGAAGAAAAAAAATTTCTTTCTGTACAGAAGAAAGAACATAAAAAAAAGCCATCGTACATACATCGACTAAGAACTGAATAGTTTGACGCCATGTCAATCATGGTAATATGTATTAGAAGAAACGATAAAAGTACTTTTTTTCTTCTGTGTTGAGCGAAGGACGAAGGACAAGGTGAGTCGATGGTAATGAAGCGTCAGCATGCATCGTCGTCTACATTATACAAATATACTCGACTCTCGGTAGGACCATCAGTAATATTGAATTAAATATTCTTTTCTATGATTTTTATACTACTATAACGCACTAAATCTGAATTTTGTGTTATATATTCCACTTTTGAGCATTATTTCAAATTATTTTTACAGAAGAATCTTATATTTTCATTATAACCGATTAAAATATGATATCAAATAGATTTCATTGTTGCCTAGACTGAAAAGGATAGGGTCTAGAATCGGGAATTATCTATTTACATGGATTATTTTTGATAATATAATTTTACTTGCTATTTTCGTTTTATTTAATTGTATCAAAAGGGCGCGAGCTTAAGTATTTGAAATATTTCTAAATTATATATAGATCATTATTTTATTGAACAAATTAAAATAATGAGGCAACATCAATTTTACTTTTACTATGGAGAAAGATGAAAATAATATTAATAACAAACAAAACGAAATATTCTTATACACAAAGTATTGTAATGCTTTAGAAAAAATGTTAATCTATTTTATATAGCTTGTCGTTCATCATCATCATCGACAAATATTTTTAATGCATGTTTGAAAGAAACGATGATGTGCCAAAACGTCCTGTACGACGACTCAATAAAATAAGATCCAGAATTAGACGCTTAAAAACATACGCATTGTAATTTGATAATTTCAAAAGTCTAGTTGATGCATTGTTGCAAAATGTTTTTAATAAGTTTGTCAGTTCAATAGTCTTGTCATATATAAAGTAGAAATTCTATTTGATTTCTTGCTGAAAGTCAAAGCTAATATTGATTAACTCTCATTCGTATCTAAATACAATTATATCAGCATGCAGACGGCGACAGTCTAGGGCCAAGCGAATCGAGTTTCGATGAACGCTACTTGTATAATAAATAAGTCAAAAAATCGAAATGAGAAGGGAAAATAGTTAATTATATCATTTAATTATTGCTTTAATCGGTTTTGTATTTATTTTCTATCTTGCCTATAAATAAATCACATAATATTATTATTTTTCGCGTGTTTCACAATACAAGATAGAAAACAACTAATACCATCTTGAGGGTGGATGTGGACGATATAGACATGATACAGATACACCCACACCCATTCAGAGTTATTTGGTACTAACTGTTTAACGGCAAAAAAGGCTTACTCGCACATCATAGTATCAGATTGATATTAGTGGCCACAATTTCAGTAATATAACTACTATTATAGTAATATTACGTGAATTAGCTGTTATTCATGGTACTGTTAAGATTTTAGGATCGCAGTTTATTTAAAACAAAAAATAAATAAAAATATTACGCGGACCAGTGCATTTGAATGGTTTCAAACCCGGGATCTTTATTCCGAAAAAATAAATAATCATACTAGATGCGAGGTTTGAACTCGCTTCTATCGATATGACACATCAATAGTCCATTCAAGTATCTGATACAGCATTGCCTTTATGTAATATCGTGTTCAAGGTTAACTAACGTAGCGAAGGAATTCTATGAAGATTATTGTAGAATAATATTGATCAGTTTAATGGACAATGAGGATACTTCCAATTGTTTCTTTAAAAAGTCTCTTAAGTGATCTGTGACCAGTGTGTCCTTATGTAGATCAATCTTTTCTTTCTTCTATATGATATCACTTGCTATAGTAGTGATTTGATATATATATATTCTTTTGTTCAAATGATATATCATAAACCTATATCTTTTCTTTCTCTCTTTCTATAGATAGTATAAATATGTACGGTAGTGTCGCAGTTGGTATTAGTTTTAATATTTTATCATTAACAATTCAAACTGGTCACATCATCATATTTTGGTCAATTTATTCAGCTGATTGCTTAAGCGTGTTTATTATGAACAGGCCACCAACTAGAATGGGAGAAGATATATGGAACCATTCCTGCTCTCAAGCTTCTTCTATCTGGAACATCACAATTCGTTCTGAAAGTTTACGTCGAGGTACTTAACTCTCTAGATACATACAACATCAAATTTAAAGGAGAGTTCAACTACGTCAACCACGGTCTACATGAAAAGGCTTCTAATACTACTGTGAAAAACGTACGCGCAGATCTTGTCGTAGAAGTTGAAGGAAAGAGCATGGCAAACTCTTTGACAATGGTTTTCGAAGCTCAAGGTTAGTAAGATTTTTTGTTTGAAGACGATGATTTTCAATGAATATGCGTTTCTTTCTGTTCACAGGTGCTCAACATCGTCCTTTGCTCAAGCAGCATCTTAACAATGTCTGGAAACATATAGAAAGTCAGTACGGTGATGTAGGTGGCTTCAATTCGTCTAAACTTTTCAACGTGATCTAGCGAAGTTACAAATGAGCCTAAAACAGGGATTTCTTCACATCATCGTGTACGACACATCTTCGGTGAGAGATACGGTTGCTAATGCTCTTTAACGCAAGGAGGACAAGCGGGTGTACTATCCAAACAATAGAGGTGTTAACAAGGATGCTGTCACACAACAATTCATTGATCAACTGCTTCTTCGTGCAGGAAATTGTCGCATGCTTGCTAATTCGTGCGCTCATTTTGAGCTCGATAGCGCCTTCTCTCTGATCCAAAACCACAAGGAGAGTTATAAATGTAATGCTTGGGTTGTGACGCTGTTCATTTTAGTTTTAGGAAATACCAATGAACAACTGAACGATCGAGTAAGAATCAGCAATTGGCTTCACGAAATCGATCCAATATTTTGGGATTCCAGACTCGTCGAGAATCTCACGATTGCTTTTACGACAATATATGCTAGCTCGATCAAAGCGAAACAGTGAATGGTCACTTCTTTCAGTGCCTCATCAAATCAAGAATCTCTACCTGAACAGATAAGCATTTTGACTTTTTTCCCTTGATATCTCACCTCGTTTAAAGGTACTTCCCCCTGACAGGATCTCTTTCTTTTATTGGTTTTCTTTTTCTTCGGTTGTTGTTTTTCTTTAGTTGTAAACAGCTGTTCTTTTCTTTGTATTCATTTTGAAAAATAAAACAGGTTTTGTTTGAATGAAAATTACGACTGAACAACTACTTTTTCTTTTCTCAATTTTCATCTCAAATACGGATCCTAACACTCCCCCTCCCTCTTTTATGAACCCATGGAAATCAATTGTTTCATTCAATTAATTTTTATTTTTGCGTGTTTCACGATACAAGATAGAAAACAATTAATATTCTTGAGCAAAGAAAATAGATGACAAATCCTATGGCGATAATTAAGAATATGGATACGGTTTGTGACAATCTTTATTTTCATTCTCTACAGTTTAAATCCACAGTGCCTGAAATTCATATTGACCAGATTCAATATATGCATTCATTAAGTTTGTTGCAACATTTTTCTCAATTTCAATTTTTTGATGATTAATAATCGTAGTGTTATCAAGAGCCCAGATCACTGTATCGCTCTCAATTAGTTTTTCACATTGTCCACCCACAAATAAAGGTTCAAATATAATACGAGCTCGTGTATTTGGAGGTATAGTTATACGAAGTAAAATAGAATTAGGTAATGTATCACGTTCATCACGAGTATATGCAATACGTACGAGACCATATAATGTACTTAATTGACAATCTAATTTTGTCATCAGATGTTTTTTTATTTCGGATGCCATTCGTGGTCGAATTGTAATAAATTCTGAAGAAAGATCAATCCCAGCAAGATGTGCATAGAACCATGCACCAATACTACCATACATAATATGATTGCGTGAACTCATTGGTCCAAGAAATGGTGCATTTAATAGTTCCCAAAGAGTTGTTGCATTTTCATACGGATTTGTAAACATATAACCATAAGAAGGATATGTAGTCAATGAAATCATTTCGAGTGCTAAATCGTGATATCCATTATCCGATAAAACTGGATACAGTTGAGCCATTGATACAATGCCTGTTGTTGCATGATTACCATTTAGATTAATATTATTAACTAGATAATTTAGTACTACATTTCGTATTGTTGGTGGTACAACACCTGGTAATGCTAAAGCTAAAACTTGTGCTGCTTGCATACCATCGGCGTAATAATTTGACGTCGTATTGAAAAAGACATGATGAAACTCTTCAGCAAGTTGTTGATAAAATAATGAATAAATATCAGTATCATGCTTTTTCTCAAGTATTTGGGACATGTTTAGTAGAATATAAACATTGTGAAGAAAAGCAAATGATGATGTCAAATGTTCGTTGGTTCGAGGAAATGGGGATGGTGGAAGCCAATCACCATATCGCCAAAATAAATTCTTCAAACCAGTATCATTATAACCACTACGTACATTTTCAATGTAAGCACGAACATGATCATAGTAATCTTCTAGGATTTGACGATCTCCATAGTGTCGATAAAGCTGCCAAGTTATTTTAGGTAATGCAGCTCCCCAATTTGGATCAGCTGGATATATACCACCCCCACCTGGCACAATATCTGGTATTGCACCATTAGGTAACTGCATATCAACAATTAAATTAAGAAAATTTAAATAAAATTTGATTAAATCAAAATTGTATAAAGCTTCATCTACGGATAGAGCAGCATCTCCAAGCCATCCTCTTCGTTCATCGCGCTGTGGACTATGAATAAAAAAAATATCGAAAGAAATTCGTTGTTTTCTTTATGATAGATATATGAACATCGAACATACCAATCAGTAGGCACAGACATGAGATTACTCAACTGACCCCATTGAATATTATGTTGAATTTGATTAATAATAGGATTGCTTGTAGTAAAATGACCTTTCAATGTTGTTTCACTGTGAACCACTAAACATTCAACATTATCTGTAGTTAAATAATTTGGTGCACCAAATACAGATAGATAACGAAAACCATGAATTGTAAAACTAAAAAGATTAAAATAGAACTATATAAATAAACAAATAGTATACATCATGGTTTTTCATACCTTGGTTCATAGACTTCACCAAGACGATCTCCTCGAAGAATATACATATCCGATGCTGTAGCATTACGAAGATTTTCGGTATTAAGATTATGAGTAGCATGACTAAAATCGAGTTATTATTGTATCAATATAACATTAAAGTTTTCTTACTTAGTCGAAACAACTGGTTGAACTAATATTTCAGCATGACGAATATAAGTACCAAAACCAGATGGACCTTGAAATTTTAAACGACACCATCCTACTATATTTTGACCAAGATCAAATGTTTGAACACCTGTATATAAATCATTTTGTTCTTCTGTTTTTTTCTAGAAGCAAACATACCTGAATCTGATATCCACATATCTACAGGTTTAATAATACCACCATCTGCAAATGATGCACCTTTAATATTACCTAAATCTTTATGATTTAAATAACCATATTCTAAACTATCAATCATGACTTCAGTATGTAATGCATCTGATCCGGCACGAATGGGAGGCATATCTTGTAAGACAAGTAAACCTACGGATGTATCGTTAATGGGTGATTTTAATGATTCAGGCGTTATCCAAGCTGATCGTGAATCATTAAAAGCAGGTCGAGTCCAATTAAGACGATCACTTCTACGATCATATATTTCACCATTATACACGCTATCATGTTTGATTGAACCTTCACGACCTAACCATGTTTGATCGCTTAAAACTTGCATTTGGTCACCATTTTCAAATAAAATGGATAAAGTGAAAATAAGACGTGGTGGACCTAGATTTATAAGAAAAAAAGAGAATTTCTCCTTAAGGAAACAAAAGCAAATTTATTCACTATAAGTTTCTTTTCCATGCTGCTCTTGACTATACCAACCATTACCTAATTTAACTCCTATAGCGTTCATACCTACCTAAATAAAAGTAGATAAACAACATCTTTTCGAAAAAGGATGGAGTATATCTAACGGAAATATTTGCAGTTAAATCAAATGAAACAAGTAAAGTACGTTTTTCATAAGTTGTCCAACCAGGATCTAATTTACGGCTAGGATCAACATTGTTTCCATTGAGGTAGAATTCATAATATCCTAAACCAGACAGATAAACAATAGCTGATTTTACAGGACTAGCATTTGAAACATTGAATTCTTTTCGTAATTCATTCATATTGATTTCTGTTGATCCAATCCAAAGAAGATCAGTATTATTTATTATATATTCATGTAAATTAAATATTGCTGTTCGAAACTGAATCCATTCAATCCATTTACATGCTACAACCGAATTGTTTATCCAAACTCGTAAACGAAAACGATAAAATGTGGAATGTAAGAGATCATGATGGCCAGTGTATGCAACATGTATTGATTGTGAAGAAATAATACGTTCACTATCCCATTGATAAAGTTCATCTTGTTGTGTTAGTTTTACTGAGTAGATTTGAATTTGATATGCTATTTGTTGGATGTTTCGATGTAATATATCATCTAAAGCATGAATCTTCCATGAAAATCGAGGTTTTGGTGTATTAATTACTAAATCACGTCTTGTGTTAATTTTCCAATGATCAATACGAATATCAAATAGAGAGAAATTATGAGCGTCGTTTGCCGACCATAGCAGAATTAGCAAGAGTGTGCTGAAGTAACGTACATAGAACATATTTGTATCATATACTGTTACACAGACTGAAAATGAAAATGCTGTTGTGTGCTGCGCTTTTATGCATCCACACCTTTCTTATCATACTCTTTCTATTTGCTTGCACTCTCTTCAAATTCATATATTTAAACTACGAGCCAGATAAAATCATCACTATCTTGACAGTCGGTATAGATGAGGCTATTGATAGTCTTTGATGAGATGTGATATTTATAATTCTTTTTTCTGCTTGTGAAACACGAGAAATGAAAAGATCACGTAGTCATTTTTCTTAAAAAATTATTATTAAGCTCAACTGGATGTAAATTCTGCAGAGAATTGAATATTACTTGAAGATGTGGGTGTGAATGTGGCGGTTGGGTATGAATGAAAAAGAAACACCCACACCCACACCCTCAATAAATACATCGACTTCGTACTATGAGTTTCGCCTGTGTGTCTTCTAGTTCATAGTTGTAGTAAGTTTAGCTATGAAAAGAAAAATATCGCTGGCAAGGATTCGAACCTCGCGCCTTGTGCGGAAAGAGAACAGTTTATCGTCGTACCGTCATACTCTCGTATTCAGTCATGAGAGTGATAAACCATTGCACACAAATCCTACCACTAGACCACAGCGACGAAAAAACTATTGTAGTATCTTTACTTTATGTTGTTTGAAATCGATATTGAGTAATACCATTGCATAGAACAGAAAAAATTTATTGTCCATCGTAACGCTATAAAGATACCACGACGAGCAATATGACTTTATGTAGAATAAATCAACAGAACAAAAAAGGACATAAAATACCACCATTGAGCTGTAGAATGCCAGAAATCTTTCTTTATAAAGAGAAATAATGCAATGAACGATAATTATATAGATATAAAAGGGATTTTATATAAATATAAGAGAAAACATGAAAATACAATAACAATGGAATTTTTGACCTTGCCAGAATCGTGAAGTCGGTCATCATCAGTAATACCAAAACACCAGGGACATCATCAAATAATCATAACTACTGATGATGACCGACTTCACGAATCTGACAAGGTCAAAAATTCTATTATTATTGTATTTTCATGTTTTCTCTTATATATGTCCCAGGCAAAATTAAGTTTTAGGCAAAATTAAACAGGCAAAACTTGCTTTTCTTTCCGCGCGAAAATTTGAATTTTGTTTTTTTTTGGTCGAAAAAAAAATATCGAAAAACATTTTTCTATTATAATAAAATAGATTATTTGTATAGTATCGTCCAACAGAAAAAGACAGATTAAGAACAACTAATAAAAAATTAGGTGATTCATTGTATCATATATTTTTTCGATTTTTTCTGTGCTCGTCATTTAGAATTAAAAGAAAAAATATCGGGCAAGATTTTTTTGTTAGAATAAAACAAATAATTTGTATAGTAGTTTCCAAAAAAAACATATTAAAAACGTTCAATAAGAAATTGAGTGAACTGATTGTATCATATATTTGATTTTTTCTGAAAATTTTTGTGTTTTTGTGTGCTCGTCATTTATTATATACTAATTTATTCAGCGTTTAGTATTATAAAAATATAAAATAATTAGTCGTCTCATCTCATAATATATTATTACATAGTTTTCCTAAAATTATTATTCCCATAAATTTTCTATATTAAAAACTTTTTCTAAGATCTACTAAATTAAATATTTATGTCGCTTGTGTAAATGAACTGTATTCTATTTATCAAGGTTCGTTACTATGAAACACATAATGATTAAACATAAGCTATGACGACATTTTTAATTAGATAAATCGATGTATTTTGTTTTTATAATTCAAATATTACTATTCGAGGGAAATATTTAATGAGAAAATAATACACAATCGCACGTCTCCGTTGCCTTATGTTTATTTAACTACTGACTTTCATTTTTTCTTGAATGTGATCGTAAATTTTAAAATCTGTTTATCATATTTCTTTCTTTGATTTTATCATCACACGTAATAAACATTATCTAACTGAAAATATTCATGTCTTTTCCTATATAACCGATTCGACAAAATACTTATGAAATCACAATCACAGAAGAAAAAAATCTTCGTAAAACTGTCTTATATTCAGAATATTATTTTTCATCAGTTACGATCAATGTTTTAATCTTATTCTCATAGAAAAAATATAATATAATAAATACTCAACAATTTATTTCTAGCTAATAATCAATGTCCCCATGTCCCCATTATTAAAAAGATACAATACAACAAAAAACGAAAATTCAATAATTCATTTTTCAGCCAATAATCAATGTCCCCATGTTCCCATCATTTAAAGAAAATCAATATATTTAAAAA
>CAJNOI010000197.1:118729-154347 GCA_905250115.1 Adineta steineri
ATGTCCCCATGTTCCCATCATTTAAAGAAAATCAATATATTTAAAAATAAAAATAAAACAAATTTAATTTTCTAGCAAATAATCGATGTCCCCATGTTCCCATTATAAAAAACAAATTCAATATATTTCAAATAAAAATAAAACAAATTTCATTTTTAGCAAATAATTGATGTCCCCATCTCTCCATTATCAAAAAAATACAATATAACAAAAAACGAAAGTTCGACAATTCATTTTTAAGCGAATAATCAATGTCCCCATGTCCCCATTATAAAAAACAAATTCAATATATTTAAAATGAAAATCATACAAATTTCATTTTTTATTCAATGATCAATGTCCCCATTATCAAAAAAATAGTTAATATATTTAAAAACGAAAAACTAACAAAATCAATTCTACGTAATCGGAAATACTCTATTATTAAAAAAATTCTTCTTAAAGCCTACATTCAATTTATTATTAATGGAAATATGATAATTTTATAAAACTAAAACTAACGTTCTTCTAATTCTATTTAAAAATAGCTTATAGCTATAATACCACAAAAACTTCGAAAAAAAAATTATTTTATTAATTTTAAACGTATTCCAAACTCAACTAAATTCCAAACGTATCTGGGACAAATATAACTTGCGAACTCTACATCTTTCTAAAATTAAATTCATTTTTTATTAAATTCAACTTAAGAACTTTACAACTTTGAAAAATTTAAAATAATAATAACAACTGAATTATTTTCCGAAATTTTTTTAAAATCATATGATCATAGAATCATTTTAAAATCAAGTTTAATTTTGCCTAAACCTTAATTCTGCCTGACACATATATATATAAAATTCCTTTTATATCTATATAATTATCGTTCATTGCATTTTTTCTCTTTATTTTGACTTTACTATCAAGTTTACTTATTTATTGACCTTTCTTTAGTTATGAAAACTCAAATAGTATAATCAACACTAGTAGAGAATATTTTATTGTGAGAATAGAATAATAAAATCTCTTTTTTTATAGTATTTATAAAAAGAAAAAACTAATGAGACATTATAGTCACCGAACACATTGTAATATTTGTTATACATCGCTTTTGTAGTAATACAAGAAATAAAGACAATTTTTCTCATTGCCGTAGCAATGTTTATTTTCTTTTATTAATATAATACATTATCTATTTGAATTAATCAAACTTTCTATTTCAATTATAGAACGATGATTTTTTGGATAAATTTCTCTATAAATTTCTCGTGTTTTACAAAAATAGTCATGAGCTTGTTCAATATTTTGATTCATTTGATTCTTTAAATAATAATCACCAATAAATTTATAACATTGTGCTATTGTTAAATATTCAAGATAGTCGTTATGTGTCAGAATATCAAGTGCTTCTTTATAATGCTCAACATTTTGTTTGATATCACCTAATTTCATTAAAAGATGCGCAATACTTGAATGATTATATGCTAGATGTTTTCGATGTTGTTCTAATTGTTTTTGACAAAAATCAATTGCTTTCTTATCATTATCATTACATATTTTTCGATCAACTTCTACCAATGAACGAATACAATGTATAAGTTGTCTATGACCAATATAAAGATATTGTTCACACTTATGAAAAGCATTTAAATAAAAAAATTTCGCTTGATTATAATCTTGTTGTTTAAAATAATTATCACCAATTAGACCTTGACAAATAATCATTTCAAAATGTGAAGAATATGTTGGATGTGGTATTCTAAGTAAACATTCTACTTTTGTACATAATTCAATTGATCTATGATAATCTCCACAGATTGCATTAATACTTGCAATATTCATATTTAATCGAATAATATTTATTTTATTTTCCTCAGCATTTTTATTCATATTAGATAATGCATCCATATAGTGTTCATATGCTAACCGATGATGATCTATCGCTTTATAATAATTACCAAAGAACATATCGGATATAAAGAGTTTGCTCGTTGTATTATATTTCAATTGAATTGTATGAGCAGTTTTAAAATATTGATAAGCTTGTTCATAATTTGTCATACGCATGTGTAATTCACCAAGAGAATTATTAATAAATATTAGTTCTATACGATATTGTTGTTCAAGATTTGGACTATCTAATTCATGTAATAACATTTGAAAGTATGATTTTGCTTTAGCTAAATGATTCATATCCATAAGATATCGACCAAAGAGTGAATTTATTCCAGCATTTGGATATTTATTTTTCATTAAATCTATTTGACGTTGTATCATATCTGAACCATGATCAGTAGCTTCCATATATATTTTCCAAGTTTTAGAATTTTCTGATTCCCGTTCTACAGCTGTAATTCTAAATATTGAACCAATAGTAAATAAAATTTCGTCTTCATCTCTAGGCTTATAATTCTTCTTAGTAAAATAGGGTTCAATATCAACAAATGTAACTGTTTTTAAATTGATCGTATCAACAGTTATCACAAATAGAATCGGAATACGTTGATCATCACAGTCCTCCATGCCGCCAATGAAACCTTTTGCTACTTCAATACATTTTGTTGTTGAAAAAAATGCAGTTGTGCAAAATAATTTATCCGTGTCACTTAACTCTTTAATTGATTTCAGTTCGTCATGAGACATAGATTGTCCTCGATATAATGTTAAAATTTCTGTGTACTTTTGTTGTTTGTGAGCAAGTTCTATTTCTTTACACAGATCAACTATATAATATCGGAATGAATACCAAAACACGATATCATCTATACGAAGTACAAGATTTGTAAGTTTATAACAAAAGCTATCTTTTGTATACCATTTAATTGCATCATCTGCTTTATATACTTTACTAAAATCAGCGATTTGTTTTAATTCAGTTTGATTTCCACGATAATATTCAGCACATTTTTCTAACCATAATTTTTTTGATTCATCTGTTTGTGGCATTTGTTTTATTAAATCAACAATTAGAATATAAGAAAAACATGTTTCATTTCCTATGTTTACATCATATCGAGTTGTTGATATTAAAGATTTCAACGATTTTAATGGTGTATTGTTACTGAGACAAAATTTTAATGATGGTAATTCACGTTGAATAAGAGATTTTAATGTTTCATAATCTGTGCATACATCTACAACATTACTGTAACTTTTCAAGTTTATATAATTATTATAATTAGAACAAAATATAATAACAACAGGTACTGTAAATATGTTTATTTTGTGTAATACTTGTTTAGCTAATGAACCAGATATTATTAATAAGATTTTATTATTTTGAAATTTTTTATTATGAATATCAGTAAGAAATTGATGAGATTGATCATAAAATACGCAAGATCCAGGATAAATTTTACAAAATATATTTTTTGTATATTCAGTATCTAATGAGAATTTATTTGAATTTTCATCTAACCAAATAAGTAAATTATTTTGATCAGCTCTATTGGTTGTAACATGATGACAATGACGTGGGTGTGATTCTTGTTGAAAAGTTTCATCTGATTCATCAGTAGGAACGCGATGGTAAGTATTTGTATTACTACTAATACCAATTGTTTTTAAAATGGAATGTAATTGGCCCATGTAATAAATTTTATTCGTGACTTATGAGTAGATGAATGCGATTGATGTAAAAATAAGTGAAGCATATAAATTAGAAAAAAGTATCATATTTACATTTTATATACGCACATATATTTCTTATCACTAGACATATCAAACGTTCTTTTAACTAGAAAAAAACAAAAAGGTTAACAACGAACATTTTTTTCTCTTAATGAATACATTTACTGTCCTTTGAATGTGAATAATAAAGACAAAATTAATACAATGAACAACGATTTTGGTGGGTTGAGACCACCACAAGGATACTCTCGCATTTCTGCTCCAGTAGAGATATCAATAAATCAACGTAGTAAAACATGGATTCCACTCATAATTTTTGGAAGTACATTGTTACTCGTAGTTACAATTGTTACTTATTTGATAGTATTCAAACCTTTCTATCAACACAAATCAATAATAACAACAACAGTTTCAACTCGTACAACACAAGGTGAGATATTTAAATCTATTTAATAATTGAATATAGAATTTTGTTTTCGTACAGTATCGATCCCATTTACTAATGCACAATGTTCTGCTTCTAACTGTCCCAATGGTGATACATGTTGTCTTTCTGATGTATTGTGGACTAAAATGCGTTGTTGTCGAGGAGATACTCCAGTTTGTTGTGCATCGAATCAAGGTTGGTGTTGTCGAATACATGCACCCGTATGTTGTGGAAAATTTAGTTGTTGTCCTCTAAATCAAACTTGCTGTACAATTCAAGGAATTGAACAATGTTGTCTAGTTAATAATACTACTATGTCTACTGTTGTCATTTAAAAAAAACGTATTTACATTTATTAGTAAATTTATAAATTTAAAAAAAATACATTATATTTATGTGTTAACTAAAGTAATTATTTCCGGTTCTGTAAGTTCACGATTGTAAATTCTCAATTCATCAATAGAACCATTAAATTGTTCTGATTGAATTTCACCTTGATTACATTTCGAATTAAGAGCTAAAGAAGTACCAATAGTGATAGAATTAGATTGTTCACTAGCACTATATGAAATATTTCTAGCACTAGATGAATACATTAAACCATTGATATAAATTCGTTGTCCATTAAATTTACTATAAGTTGTTACAACAAGTGTCCAATTATTTGTTTGTAATTTAGATCCTAAAGTTGTAATAATCGTATTCTTATCTGATTTAATTTGTACAAAAATTACACCATTTGTATTAAAACCAATAAAAGGTAAACACCAAGAATCATCAGAACTTGATATATAAACTATAGTTCCTTTATTGATTTGAAGTGGATTTATCCAAAATACAATAGAAAAAGATTTATTTGAAGTACCTAATGCAACAAAACCAGTTGCTTGAAAATATGATATTGATGATGAAAATTGTAAAGCTTCATTAATTCGACCTTTAATAATTTTAATATTCATAGCTGATCCATTTAAACCATTAGGACCTAAATCTGCAAGAGAACCTAAATCAAAACTATAATATGCACAAAGTGTAGCATCTTCTAATATTTCTGCAGGTGTTTTTGCTCTTAATGTGATTGAAAGTTGATCTATGAGTCCAGTAAAATATCTGCCCGTATCTACACCAGCAGATACATATCCTGTTCCAATTACAATATCACCTTTCACACCTTTATACGGTATTGTTATTCGTCTTCCGTCAAATAAACCATTAACATAGACTTGTTGTTGTCCAAGTATTTCATAATCATAAACAAATGCTAAATGAGTCCAAGTACTATTCTCAATAATTGTATGTCCGCGTAGATCATTCTCATAGAATCCCATATAAGCAACTTTATCTCGTATCATCAAATGTAAATTTTTGCTGATACAACTTTCATCACATGAATATTGACCAAGAATTCCATTGAATGTATAATTGTAACAATCAATCCAATATACCCAAACTTCAACAGTAAAACTACGATTCGAAAAATTAATAAATGCTGATGTTTCAACATATTGATTAATACCATTTAAAGATAATGCTTTATCAATATATCCATTAGTATAAAAAGGATTGTTTACCAGAAAACCAGGATAAGAATTATTTATATCATTACAATTATCATCAAATGACCATAAAATATCATATCGTTTATATTTTTCATTAGTTTTATTTGATGATGATTGTATAGCTATAATAGAATAATCCCGTATATAAACTATAGATATTAAAGAAATTACCACCATATTTTTTGTATATTAATAAAATTATCAACGTGATAATTGTAATTAAACAAAATATTAATAGTAATATAAAAATCCGAAGTGCTATTTTATTTATTTTCTTCCATTGAAACCTACAATAAAATGAAAAAAAAAAACAAACTAAACATAATCAGTATTCTTACTTAACATGTGTGAGTACAAGTATTTCAGATGAATTTGAAATAACATCCTTATAACAAAAAAAATAATAAAATTAGTAGAAAAATTATTTTCCTTTTCATACTTCTGGAATTAAAAAATCTATTGGAGCAATAGACTGAGTAATATATTCCATTGATGTTGTTATGTACTTTTAATTGATTCACCTTTAAGAAAAAATATAACGTTGATACAATTTATTTTTCTCTTCCTCAGTCCATAATGTTCGCTACACATTGATTTTAATTTCGCCATAGAACGATATGGATGAATAAACATAATACTAAAAAAAATAGTAATTAATTACTTAACGTTCTTATAGAAAATTTCTAGAAGTTAATTTTAATTGTTTAATTGTAAAGCATATAGGTTTACGTACGATTAAAGTTAAATATGGATGTTAATGAAATAGCGTACGTAGACCCTCAATGTATATTGTGAATGACGTTTGTAAAATAAAATAAAATTTTCATTTATTATTGAATAAATAGTCATTATATTGTATAGTCATGTAAATTATAAAAGTCATTTTTTTTACTAATCTCATAAAGTAAAAGTTTGACTTTGATGATGTTATCTTAGGAATTGATAGTGTTGACTAATATGTGTTTTATATATCGTCTGTATACATAAAGGTGAATATGGATCGCGATTTTAGCAGAGATGTTCGGATGCTGATATTGAATATTAATTAACCAAGAATTTGATTATAAATTATGAACCGTCGATATCTATCATTACAAAGAATTCTCTTTCTTTTTTATTGTTTTATCAAAATGCTAGTAGATGATACCTGTATCTACATTCATGTCTTTGCGTTATTTCTTTAAAGGAATCTTTTATTAACACGCGACGACAGTGCCTTAGCTTAGAATGAGTCTTTTGAGATATTAATTCTGTAGAAATGTGATAGTTATCTAATGATTGATTTGTTGAAGTAAACTGAGAGTAGATGCTTTTTAGATCAAGTAAATTTTATTTTTTTTTGTGAATATGAAGAATAATAATATGATTTGAATGTTTTGAAATCATTATATAGTTTAATTATATTTTTATTTAATATTAATCAGTTCGTTTACATCATCGTAATTGTTATTATAGAGTCATTGACAATCGATCTATAAAATGACAAATATGAAGATAAGTAAAATAATATGTATTAACTTACTACTTTTCTTTCTTGAAAATGACTAGTTTAATGTCATCGATAAAACAAGCTTGTTGAATACTATCAGTCGGTTTGGACGGAGATCCTATATTGACTTCGATCCAGACTCGCAGATTTACAGTTCCTTTAGTAATAAATACAGTTTTTGTTTGATAATAAAAACCAGACATGGTGTTATTTGTTACTATGAATTTATAAAAAATAGACATGAATATATAGAAGTTATGGGTTTTTTATACCTATTCCACCGCATACTAGTCCAGTATAGTATTCATCGAAACATCGTACATCGATCAAAGCTCTATTATCGCTTCGATTAGGTATGACACAACCCATGAAGGCAGAAATATTGAAATAAGCAATTTCATTATTGATCAATAATGAATAACGAATCGTAGATATGTATTGATACATAACACCCAAGCTATTCTTATAAAAAGAACAATTACCGATGATAGAATCCGATAGATTCAAGTTCAAACGATTTTTATTATAAAAATCGAGACTTTTATATTTCTCGAACACCTGCCAATTCTTACGACTGTTATCGTTACACTGAAACAATAGAAAATCAATTTGTATAATTTAATAATGATAATAAACTTACTCTTTGTTCTGCTCCACCATCAACAATTAATTGAGTATTGCTTACCACAGAAAAAGAACCATTAGGATATCGAGTATTTGAAAAAGTATGTGTGGTAGCTGATAAATCTTTAGGAGTCAGATCACTGTTTAAAAGATCTGCATTGGTAAAATCAGCAGATACCGGTTTGATCCCCAAAAATTTTGCATTGATAAGAATAGCATGAAGAAACTTTACTATATACATATTATTTCCATCAAATATAGCATCAGCCAAATTAGCTTTGTTGAATATCACGCCCTCCATGAGTGATCCGATGAACTTTGCTCCAACCATATAAGCATTTTCAAATACGGCGTAATTAAGATCACATCTTTCGAAGACGATATTCGAACCGAGAACAGACATCAAAGATATATTACGCAGGTCACAGTCCATAGAATTCGATCGGATGAAATGAACATCGGTTAAATCAGCTCCTTTCAAAATGACACGTTGATTCTCTGGCTTATCTCTTCGAATTAATTCATGATTGTATAGAAACAAAATAACATCGCGTTTTTGAATTTTATTTAAATGTCGTAGAACATCTATTGTTTTAAATCCTATATAATTCAATTGTTGCCGATTGGATCGATTAAAAGAAGGATTAAGAAGCAATTTTGAAATCTCTTTGATGTATGCATCGTACATAACCTGTTGACGAAGTTCAATTGCTTGACGTCGATCTTGTTCACGATTTGCAATAGAAATTGAGTTTTGTTGCATTGTAAAAACGATAGTAAAGACACCGAGTACAAGTGGAAGGCAAGCCGAAAGAAGAACACGACTCCAACTCAAACAAGCACTTGGTTTTGATGAAGATGCTGTTGTATTAACCATTTTAAACACTTTTCTGATGTATACTAAGGTACTGTTGAGTTTCTAGAATACATTTTATTACATACAGTTTTAGCGTATTTAATAAAAAAAAAGCCTTTTGGAATTCATATCTACCCTAGAAGTGCTAGCTATGATCAAAATATAAGCTTAAACGAAAGGAATGATTTAAAAAACAACTGAATCAGATATGTAATATGCCTGAAATGATCGTTCAAAATATTGATGTTATTCTATCTTTTAAACTGTTATATTTGTTCAGAAAGATGACTATATAATGCTGAATTATATTACATGATATATTAATGTCAATTTAGTTTAATTCACTAACAGATTATCACAGAATCTACGTCAATATACATGTATTGACGTCAAATAATATAGCATATATTTGCTCTTCGTGAGAATTCAATAGTTACTTGCATTGCTGACTTTTCAAAAAATGTTTCTTTTTGTATTTATTCAAAAAATAATAGATAACAAATATAGAATGACAGTTACAAACGTAGGCGAAGTTGGTGCCATATTCGTTTAGGAAAGTGTTCTAATCATTGTTCCAAGTAAAAACTCAATAAACTCGAATGAATGGTATTTTTTTATTTGAAACTGAATTTTGACAAAAAAGAAGGGCCTCTTTCGGCAAGCACTTGCAGATCTTGTTGGTATTAATAAAACATTTTATTAATATATATATAAATCAACGCTACCACCATAAATATAGATCTTTATTCATCATTTTTAACGTATAATCATCAAGAAACATATCGGATACGATTAAGGTTTCCAATCTTGTAAGCCAAATCGTGTCTACCCATAAAAGACGTAATGAATATAAATGACTAGTATTTCGATTTGTTTTCTCTAGTAGAAATCGTACACATGATTCTAAATCTTTTGTATGGAAATTTATTGTAAGACGTTGGATTCGAGAGAATAAAGCAACAAGTATCTGAAGTTTATCTAATGTACATCTTGGTTTAAAAGTCACGTTTGTAATAGTATTTGTACTGGATACCAGTTGAAATAATTGATTTTGTTGAATAGAATTATAACTAACTCCATGAAGTGACATAGATTCAAATACTAATGTGTGAATCTGAGGAGTCCAACATAATAATTCAATTAATTTTATCAAAGAAAGATGATCACATTTAATAATTAATTTAGTAAGTTGTTTTAAAGGAATAACATGATTAAGCATGAACACAATTGAATTATGAGTAATTGAAAACCCTTCTTTAAAAGTAAGTATAGTAACATTTGGAAAATAATATTTGCAATTGATTGTTTGTTGTTCATCGTAAATTTGAAGATGTTGAACAGATTGCAAATGAGTTTCCTTAGAATTTAAACAAGTTGATTGATGAAGTTGATTACATAATGTATAATATTTTCTCCTAAACAGTAAAAGTAGTTTATGCATATAGTACAATTCAAAATCTAATGTATTCATACCTATATGGATCAGTTGAGTAGATAATTGTATGATCTTTATATAGTTTCTCATAATATTGTTGTGCAACAAACCATTGCCGTTTGATCCAAAATGAAGATGAAAAATTATCAATCACAGTATTCGATATTGCTTGATTATCATTAGTAATATCGTCCGAACAACCTTCATGTCGAATATCAAATATACGTAAATTTGGCATATGAGATAATATCAATTGTTCCCATCTATTAGCATTTGTATACATTTGATCGGAATTAAAACGTATGAAAATATGTAAAATTTGCACCAGACGAAAAATATCTATGACCAATTGCTCAAATACATCGAAGCTTATAAAGCTAAGATCAAGTGACACATGTGTCAAATAAGGTAATACAGGTAGAGATGTTTTTATATATTTCGACGAAGATTCGATTACACAATAAACACATAAACGTCGAAGTTTTGGAACATATGATAATAAATTATACAGTTGATCGATGGGTATATCATGACTGATGATTAAGTACTCGATAGGACTGTATTCATCGATGGTCGGCGAGAATAATTCATTGTAAGATAATCCTTTCAATGATAAACTACAATATTTCAATGCAGGTAGACGGACTACCTGATAATAAATAGGCGTCTTATTCAGAATAAAGTCTGCAGATACGATAGATAATGAAGAAAGACATGGTAAAGAAACTAATGTACCAAGGAGATATTCAAGATATTTTAATTCTATATTATTAAGACTAAGCGTTTCAAGATGTAGGAAATCGGACATAATATGAATTGGTGAAGATATATCATCATATAAACATAGATTTGATAGATGAAGTGAATGAATTCGATGTTTATTTGGTAGAATAATATCTTTATTGAATCGTTGAAATGTCGATTTTGATATAGACGAAAGATTAACTTCAATTGGGAGAGTTGAATTAACTATAAGATTATGAAATCGTGTATTAAGTGAATAAAAAGCATCATAAACATAATGAAAATCTAATAATTCAAATATTTCATAGATTAATTCATTTGAAAGATCTTCAAAACATGTGACGCATTCTTTTGATAAACTAAAAATAAGCAAGAACATACATTTTAACGGATAGTTTTTGTTGACTCACCACCCATTCGTTTCAGCTGAAAAAAAATAGAAATTATAAAAAATATTTATAAGTATATTATACCTTGTATCTTTTGTTTTTTATTATTATCATAGTTGTTCACATTGTTAGTTCGTTGACGTTTTATTTGTTCCATATAGATATTCTGAATGTTGTAAATCGATAATAAAGCGTCGTTTCTTCAAAAAATAAAAGCATGTAATGAATATAGTTACACAAGGGTTTTTCAACATAGAACAAAAATAAAGAACAAATACGCACACCCAATGAATTGTCTGAATAGAAAAAAATACACTTTAGAAGAATAAGAAAATAACGAATACCGTCATTGAATGAGTCATCTCAATAGAAAAAATGCACACTTTAGAGGAAGAAAAATAAATGAGTTCTTATTTTTTGAGGTGAGGGTATGCAACTGATCAACAGTGCCCTCAACTGTATTAGTTTCTGAAAAACAAGGTAAATAATATCAATGATTTATTCAAAATTAATTAAACATATAAAAATAAAGTAAAAAAAAAATATTTATTCTCACCAAAAATTAGCAAATAAAGCAACCATCAAGTTTTACAGAAACGTCATTCTATTATTTAACTTCTGTAGTTATATTCATTAATTTTTCAATCCATATAATTTCGTCTGTACTTCGAATAAACAATGAATGTAAATAACGAGTGTTTTCATTGGTGCTTAATAAATATTGTATAATCGAGGACAAAGATTTACAAATAGTTGAACTTGCATGATTTAACAGTAACATCTGTAATAGTATTTTTATGAGATAAATATTGGAAATTTTCCGTACATCGTAACAACGATAAAGATGTAAGCATTAATTTTTTACAAATAGATATCGTACATAACATTTTGATTATATTGGAAAAAGAAATAAAACTACTATTAATCGTTATTTTCGTTAGTCGTAATAAAAGAATCACGCTATTAGAAATATTTATAATTAAATCTTTAGATACATAAACATTTTTGCCAAAAGTAATTTCATTAGCATTTGAAAAATCAATTGAAGAATTGAATAAAGATTAATTTTCTTGTTGTATGAATAGTTGCACTGATTTTCAATACAGTTCAATATGTAGTTTTTTCTCCTTCAAAATAGAAAAATAAAGCCACCAGCACAATCGTCATGAAATTAAAATGTGAAACACGATCTAACTGCAATTAATAATAATAAAATGTCCTTGTTAATCATTTCTAGTCATCAACAACAATTAAGCTGACGATAGGACTTTTCCAAATAGTAATATTAGTCAATCATATCAGTCGCATCAATGATGATTTATTAATAACGAGATCTTGTATAAATTAGAAAAAATCCTACGATAATACGACTGCAATTCAAAAAATTGTTTATAATGTCGTTAAAATGATGATTTCGATATATTAAAAATATTGACTTCAATTAAAAGATCTGATAAAATGAGAAGATTTCGAAATCGTCTATTTAAATTATTAAAAATTCCATCAGCTTCATAAGTATTAAGAAAGCCAAATATTTCATACATTATTTCATTTGAAATATCTTCAAAATTAGTACATTTGTTTTCAATATTAAAATAAACATATACGTAGATTTTTGAGAAAATTATATATCGCTTTTATTCTATCAAATAAAAATAAATTGATGAGTCATATCAAAAGTTGTGTATATTATGTGAAACTATGGATGATTATTGTAGTTTTCATATGATTATATTCGATTGAACAACTGGGTTTTTTTCTATTTGTTAAGTTAAAAAAAGGAATATTATTATGTAGTAATCACATATATTCGTTATTTCTTTTCTATTCTATCGAGAATACATATGAAATGCACATGTATTTCTATATATTCTCTTCTTTCTCGTGTTTTTGATTTTCTTCCCGAAATATTTAAGCATGTATTAATTACAATTGTTTGTTTCAAAGCTATAATAAAAACGATTGTTTTTATTTTATAATCTCGATTCATCGGAAGTTTATATAAATAAGCTAAAATAATTATTTTATTATTAACAATGCGAATTTCTTTCTAATTCAATTTTTAGAAAATCAAAAAAAAATAAATAATCAGATATTATACTAACGTTGATAGCTTCTATATTTAAGACAAAGAAAGATAATTAATTGATATATTTGTAACTGTAAAGTATTATAACATCATATTTATCTTTGCTCGCATAATGCTATTGCTCATTGTTACTATCTTTGTTCGTTAGTTTCTATATTTAAATGTATACTTTGTTTTGGTTGCTTTTTTCATCAATTAATGTGATCAGTCCTATGTTCTTTCAGACTGTATTATGAACAGAGAGATATTGAAATTATCGATAAAACCTCAACCATTTCTCGTATCATAATATTATGATCTCCTCTTGTATATCATCTACTTTTAATCTTATCAAAATAATATAATTCTACAAAAAGAATATGTCATCATCATTATTTTCTTCTTCTTCTTCAACAACACTTTTCTTACTGAAAGTAAATGAAGAAAGTTTTGTTCTTGAATAAATATTCTTGTTGCGTGAATATAAATTTTATTATTATTCTATTAAGATAATTGAAAGAGATTTATATAAATCTCTACGATTTTAATTGGAAATGTAAACATAAATATATTCATATTAGTTAAATAATGTGAAGAGATGAAGTGGACGAAGAAGAATTCGTCGAGAAGTTTCTTCTCTTTATTAAGCTCATGAAGAAAGATTGTAATGGATCGAGATCCATAAAAAGTCACATGGTAACACAAGCACTTGATGTACGAAAGAGAAACAAGATATGTACGGGAAGAAAGAAAGAAATGTATGAGAGAGAAAGATATAACTATGTAACAATATCCATTATTAATAATCAGTTTTTGTAGATTATGTGAATTCACATGGAGAAAAGTCTAATGAAATATTTAAGTTAAACAAAAAAATAACTTATGCTATAGTTTGGTTAAAATAATAAAAGTGCCATGTAGAAATGTATTTTTCTCTAATTTTCATTATCTTTTATTTCTGTTAGTTTTAACAAAAAAAGAAGATTCTATTAATCAATATTATTATTAATATGTTGACATTGTAAGAATATCTATCATAAATATATGAAACATCATCTAGTTTCATTTGTTTATGAACACATAATACGTATACATACACATATGAATAAAATCAAAGAAAGAAAATTTAATCGAGGCCATAGGAAAAACAGAGGAAGAAGAGATGTTAATGTATTTCGTATGTAACGAATATAATTTACATGAAAATATGTTTGTTTATATTATTTATTCTACCAGTGGTTGTTATATTAGTTGCAGTTTTAACAAACTAAATCATTAAGACATGAAGCAAAATTTAGCATAATTCTAATAAAAATATGACTGATATTATTTTATCAAGTTCAAGTGAAATGAATGATCAATATTGTATTGATACACGTGCATAATAAACAACAACTATTTTAAGATAACTTGATTTACATGAGAAAACGTTTAGTTATTTTATTATTAAAATGATTTATTTAAATATTCACAAAATTGATCGTAATATTATTTTCTAATTAAAAAACTGTATTTTATTTACTTTACAATTATCTTCTATTTCATTCTTAACTATTGTTCAGATTCTCATTCTAATAATCATTCAGATAGTTTTATAGATATTAAAAATATTGAATTTACTGTTAATATTATATAATATTTTTTATCTTTATTTAATGTAAACAATCTTGTTTAGAAAATAGGATTCAATATATATCGTATCGACAAGAGAAAATTTGATTTATTATATTTCTATGAATTAAAATAAATTTTTCTTATCTTATAATAGAAATTGAGGAATTTTATTTATAGAAAAATAACGAATGTTTATTCAATGACTGATAAATAAAAGAAAATTCGAAATAAAACAAACTTATAGAATTAAGAAAAAATTCAATTTCTGCTGTTCTATAAATATTGCTATATATATCTAATATCCTACAGGGGTCGGAATGTGATGGTTAATTAATTTTTTAGTATTTTTAAAACGAAATAATAACATTAGATTATAATTTATGACTGAATTAGAATTATCGAATCGGTTTTTTTACTAAAATAATGAAAAATGTAAAGTTGTTTTTTTGACCTCCGCCATTGCATTGTGTGTGAGTCATTATTGAACGACGTTTTATCTTTTCTTTTCTTTTCATTCTTTTTCTTTATTTGCGACACGTACGATACGATTCAGTCCTAATATATTCTATAGGACAAAATGTTGACGAGATGTTTTTCTCTTTTTACGAGAAATTCTGTCTATTGATATTTCTCGGGTTATAAGCCCATAGAGTATTCTTATATTTAATCATATATTCTTATTTTGTTATAGAATAATTCTTTGTCTTCACTTTCAATATAAAATAATAATATAAAATATGCGTGAAATCGTTCATCTTCAAGCTGGTCAATGTGGAAATCAAATTGGTTCTAAAGTAAATAAATAAATATATATTTTTATTTTATATAATATTTTTATTTTAGTTTTGGGAAGTTATTTCTGATGAACATGGTATTGATCCAACAGGAACATATCATGGTGATTCTGATCTTCAACTTGAACGTATAAACGTTTATTATAATGAAGCAGCCGGTAAATCGAAAATAGAATAAAAAAATTTTTATAGTAGAATTTTTTTTATTTTAGGTGGTAAATATGTTCCACGCGCTATTCTTGTTGATCTTGAACCAGGTACAATGGATTCAGTACGTAGTGGTGCATTTGGTCAACTTTTTCGCCCGGATAATTTTGTTTTTGGTAAATATATTTTACAACGTTTTTTTTTATATCTTTACTTTTAAATCATATTAGGACAATCTGGCGCCGGTAACAATTGGGCTAAAGGCCATTACACAGAAGGCGCCGAATTGGTTGATTCAGTTTTGGATGTTGTACGTAAAGAAGCTGAATCATGCGATTGTCTTCAAGGCTTTCAATTGACACATTCACTTGGTGGTGGTACAGGTTCTGGAATGGGTACTTTACTTATTTCAAAAATTCGTGAAGAATATCCAGATCGTAAATTAATAATTATTCATTATTAAATAAATATATCTATATTTTTTCTTATTTAAGGTATCATGATGACATTTAGTGTTGTCCCATCACCAAAAGTATCTGATACTGTTGTTGAACCATACAATGCAACATTATCTGTACATCAACTTGTTGAAAATACAGATGAAACCTATTGTATTGATAATGAAGCATTATATGATATTTGTTTTCGTACACTTAAATTAACAACACCAACATATGGTGATCTTAATCATCTTGTTTCAGCTACAATGTCAGGTGTAACAACATGTCTTAGATTTCCAGGTACGACAAAAAAAAATATTAATCTTTAATTAAGAAAAAAAACAAAACGTTTCGTTTTCTGTTTAAATAGGTCAATTAAATGCTGATTTAAGAAAATTAGCTGTTAATATGGTTCCATTTCCTCGTCTTCATTTTTTTATGCCTGGTTTTGCTCCATTAACATCTCGTGGTTCACAACAATATCGTGCATTAACTGTACCTGAATTAACTCAACAAATGTTTGATGCAAAAAATATGATGGCTGCATGTGATCCACGACATGGAAGATATTTAACAGTTGCTGCAATATTTCGCGGTCGAATGTCAATGAAAGAAGTTGATGAACAAATGTTAAATGTACAAAATAAAAATTCATCTTATTTTGTTGAATGGATTCCAAATAATATTAAAACAGCTGTTTGTGATATTCCACCACGTGGTCTTAAAATGTCTGCAACATTTATTGGTAATAGCACAGCTATTCAACAATTATTTAAACGTATTTCGGAACAATTTACTGCTATGTTTCGTCGTAAAGCTTTTCTTCATTGGTATACCGGTGAAGGAATGGATGAAATGGTAATGAAAGAATTTTTTTGTTTCGAGAATTCTAATTATTTTAGAGAGTGAGAGAGTTAGTTTCCTATTAACATATTTGATTTGAATGATATTCTAAAATGATTTTTCGAAAAACATTTAGAAATATACCATTCATCGATTCCAACGATCGAATAATTTAAATAAATATTCAAGCGCATTTATTGCCGGATAAAAATAGTTTGGAATATTCCAATCATCGACGGCGACACACTACTACTACTAAAGCATTTTTTTCTGGGTCCAATAATTAGCAATCGATATAAAATTTCTAATTTTACTTTTTCTACTCGTAGGAATTTACTGAAGCTGAATCCAACATGAATGATCTTGTTAGCGAATATCAACAATATCAAGATGCTACAGTTGAAGGTAAATTGAATTTCTTTTATTTTCTTTCTATTCTTATTTTTATTTTTATTTTAGAAGAAGGCGAAGGTGAAGAAGAGGAAGAAGAACGTGCATAAACGACGATTCCAATCGACAGAATTATTCATTTTTTACATAACAATACATCCTTCTCTTCTTCTTTTTTTCATATACTCAACAATTTATCTTTGCAATTGAGACTATATATATCATTTAAACATAGGTTTCTATTTGCAGACAATATCTTTTACATCTTATTACTCTTAATTAAAATTCAAATAAACTTTCTTTTAAAAATTATCAAAAAATATATAATCAAATTCATTGCGAGAATACGAAGATAAATAAAAATATTTTCAAATAAAAATTCGTCTAATCAATTGAAAAATATTCTTATAATAAAATTATGAAATTCAAAATTGAATAAATGTAAAATTAATTCTTTGAAACATTGTTCAACTATCATATAAAAATAAAATAACTAAATCAGGTTATCTTAAAACAGTTGTTGTTTATTATGCACGTGTATCAATACAATATTGATCATCTATTTCAGTTGAACTTGATAAAATAACATGAATTATTTTTTTAATAGAATAATACTAGATCTTGTTTCATTTCTTAATGCTTGAGTTTGTTAAAATTACAGCTAGTATACTAATCATTATTGGAATAAATAATGTAAACAAACATATTTTTATCTAAATTATATCCATTAGATATCAAATACATTAACATTTCTTCCTCCTCTGTTTTTCCTATGGCCTCGATTAAATTTTCTTTCTTTGATTTTATTCATATATGTATGTATACGTATTATGTGTTCATCGACAAATGAAATTAAATGATGTTTCATATATTTGTCATAGATATTCTTACAATTCCAATGTATTGCTAATAATATTGATTAATAAAATATTCCTTTTTTCTATTAAAACTAACAGAAATAAAAGATAATGAAAATTAGAGAAAAATACATTTCTACATGGCACTTTTATTATTTTAACCAAACTATAGTATAAGTTATTTGTTTGTTTAACTTAAATACATCATTAACAAAACAAATCAAACTATGCATATTATTCGAAAATATTTATATAAAGTGTATAGAATAATATTTACTTGTTCTTTAAAATTTAAAACGCAATAAAATTTTAAGAATTTTACAAAAAATAGAGAGGAAAATATCTCTCCATAATGTTCCTAAGAGTAGACGAAAGGCATAGTTTATATATTGGTGGTTAATGATTTGTTTTAAAAATATAAAAACTTATTAATAATTAAACACGAATGATATATTAAAAATATTATGGATAATTCTAATTAATGTATGCGAATGTGAAAGAAGTTTCTGTTTTTTTAGAACGCTTAAAACATATCTGAGAGGTATAATAAGTGAAGAAAGACTATTCAATTTATCTTTAATAAATACGGATTGTAGCTATTTATAATCATCTGAAACTAAATCAATACTTTTATTTGAGCAATTTCAAAGGAGAGCAGAAGTGAATTATGATCGATTTTTTACACGTTCAAGATTACTTTTATAAAATTGAAGTATAAGGTCATTTGGAGGTATTGAACGTTGAGCAATTTCAATAGCATTCTCATAGGAAACGACGGCTTTTGAATAGTTACCCATCTTTTCGTAGACACTGCCAATCAAATTGTTTGATGTAGCCAAATCAGAATGATTTGAAGGGAGTGATTTTTGTTTTACTTCTAGTGCTTTTTCGTAGAATGAGAGTCCTTTTGAGCAGTCACCTAACTGGTAGTAGACCAAACCGATATTATCATATGAAATAGCTAAATAAGGATGAAATCGTGAAAGTGATTGTTTACTAATTTCTAGTGCACGTTCATAGTGTGATCGTGCTTTCGCATATTCTTCCATCTGATAATATACTGAACCGATATTATTATAAGTAGAAGCTAAATCGGGATGATTTGGCGGAAGTGATTGTTGACTAATATCGAGTGCTTTTTCATAGAAAGAGAGGGCTTGTGTTTCATCACCCATTCTGTTATATACCAAAGCGATATTGTTGTAGGAAGTAGCCAAATCTGGATGATTTGGAGGAAGTGATTTTGTGCTAATATCTAAGTCCTTTTGATAAAATGAGAGTGCAGTTGAGTAGTCACCCATCTTTGCATAGACTCTACCAATATTGTCGAACGAAGTGGCTACATCTGGATGATTCGAGGGAAGTAATCGTTGTCGAATTGTCAAAGCTTTCTGTTGAAAAGAAAGTGCTTCTGAGTACTGACGCAATTGATCATAAACTGAGCCAATATTGTTATAAGTAGACGCTAGATTTAAATCATCTCGAGGAAATATTCGTTCTTGGATTTTGAGAGATTTTTCCAAAAATGAGACTGCTGCTGGATAATCACCTTGATTGTTTTTGATCATCCCGAGCATATGATATATATGTCCTTGTTTATGATTATCTCCCGCAGTACGTTCGATTAAGGTCATATATAACTGTTCTGCCTTATCGAGAGCATTTAGTGTTAGAAGCAGTTGACCTAATCGATACCATCCAGTTGCTCCAGTTGTTGCTTCACGCATACTTTTAGTTAGAGCAAGAAGCTTTGGATCATGATCATTCGTGAGTATAAGGTTGACTTGCCAAAGATGTTGATTAGAATGTTCGAGTTGTTGAATTTCACCAATGCGAAAGACTGTATGCATGGAAAAGAGAACTTCTTGTTCAACATCTTGATAATAACTCACATTGTCTAGAAGAGCAAATGGAGTAGAAGACTTTTTCGGATCAATATTAATAATGAAGAGAAGACCAACAAAGTCTGGTTTTTGTAGAGCACTACGAGCAAATTGAAGAGATACAAAACGATCTTTACTAGTAGATAAGAAGTTATTAAAGGAAATAAATCCTTCTTTGGTTTGAATGAGTTTATTAAATTCTTCTTTCGACAATCCTTGACCACGATAGACAGTGAACGATGATTGATAATTCGATAATTGTTTACGATGTAATTTTACAATTTGTCGATGTACATCAGCAAGAAAGAAACCCATCTTCAAAATAGTATCCATTTCGAATACACGTAGTGCACGATTAAGCATACGATGAAGACAGAAATCGGATGTATACCACCAGATCGGCGTATGTAGATGATAATCATGTTCGAATTCGTTGATTTTTTTTAGTTCTCTCTTGTTTTCACTGTACTGTTCACGACAAAAAGCAGTTAATTCTTTCAAAGACTGTTCATCGAAGTCGATCTCAAGGAGAGCCTCTTTCAATAATTCAGTGTACATAAAATTTGAATTGATTCGTTCTTGATTGATCGAATGAGATATTTCACTTGTCGATACGAAACTCATTGCTATGGAATCTTTATCACATTGTTGAGTAGCTTGTTTTAATGCATTACATATGGATGTTATTTCATTAAAAATACCCTTTACTTTCATCCAATCTTTGGTGCATCGTTCATAATATCGTCTGTTCGGATTATAGACATAGATGGAATCAAGTTGTTTGAGATTATGAACAATAGATACAATGTGATGATCAAGAGTGTCAGATATAATCATAAAGATTTTCTCATCTTTGATATTTTTGACAAAATCAATGCACCGATCGGAATCCGTAAAAGTAAAAATGCTGTTAACGATCGATCGTAGATGGGTTAGTGAATTCTGAAAATCTTCATTTGTTTCATTGATATGAATGTCAAACCAGATCAGAAGAAAATTTTGTATGATTCGTCTTGATTGAGCTCCACTAATCAGTGGTGTCGACCGTATAATAGTGGTTTCTTTGAAGGAGTTACTTTCTGGTATGCATGTCTTTGCTGCCATCTTGTTCGAGCCGAGAGTGCAAACGGTTATTTATAAAATTTGATTTTTTTTATCGTTCTTCACGAGAAAGTGTTTTTTTTCTTGTTCTGTCAGACTACCATTGCGCTACGACTAAAAAAGCTACGAAAAACAGAATGAAGATAATCAACAAAAAGAATTCTTATTCTCAATAAATAAAAAGAACGGTAAAAAATTCTTGTTGCTTTGCTTCGATGTATGTATACACAACTACCATTTAAACTTCATCAGTGCATTTAGCAACAAAATGCACTACGCTTCTTCTCTACCACATGTTTTCAAGAGTATTTTTTTTTCGATGCGCATTTTATTTTATCGAAAGATGGTTCTAATTGTCTCCCTTCGTTATTATTGTTATACCGTCAGGATATCAATCGATGAAAGAACAATCATAGGAAAGAATTCTAATATCTCTCCCTCTTATTATAATGAGGAAATGTATGATTATCCACTAACTAAAGACTGTTTATCATCACAAATGTTTTTGAATGTTGTTTAATTAATGTAACAGCACTTCTCATGAGTCTTGTTGCTTAACTCGGTTGACAATTCGATTCCAGTAGATAGTTGATGGACTTCATGGAGTTATTAAATAGTAATTATTCCTTTTTTTTGCTATTACTGATACAGGATTTCTTCGCCAAGGTACATTTTAAATTATTAAACATGATATTTTTTGTTCAAATTCTTATGACTATTCTATCCAAGTATGAGATGCTAGGATTCAATGGTATAGTTTGATTTCATTAATTTAGTACAATCCATTAATTATTGAATTTGTAGTGTTTGCAAGTTGAGAGATGAATGCTATCTTGGTTTATTCCAGTCAGTTCATACTAAGAGTATCGAAAATTTACTTTCAATCATTGTTGTAAAATTATCTCTACTGTTTTAAAATATATTCACTTATTTGATATCCTTCTAAATGTATAAAAATACATGATTTACTCTGAAGTGTAACTACACTGTAGAAAAATGCAAAACTGTGCGATTCAACAAATCTCATCGATTGATAACAATAGCTCCAGTTTTGAACAGTCACGTAGTGTAAAATTCATAACATTATTATAACAATCATCACGACAACAGTACGATCAGTTTTCAATCATAAGTATCAATATGAAATATGATGCTTAAAATTCATTCCAAAGATTTATTGTTGAAATTTACTTGAATTCATTTTTTTGGCTAGTTTATAAACATATCATATAAAAAAAATTTACAAATCATCTTCAGAGTGGGTATAGTTATTTTCTTTATTTCTTTCTAATTAATCATATATCTTGTAGTAAACTTAGTATAATAATAAATTATGATTCTAAATGCGTCTATTTGTGAATCATTAAAAAAGATTGATAGAGTTTATTTGAAATTATAATGTAATAAATTTATATTATTCTTGGTCAATAAATATGATCTTCAAAATGAACAGTAACATAAGAATAATATTAGAATATGATAAGCTAATGACATCTATATTTTACATTAGGAATTACTATCAAAACTGACTGAAAATAATCTAATTTGTTTGTTCTAATATTGTTCTGTTTGTTATTCGTTTTGATGTTTATGTCTGATGCAGTATCTTATCAAGACAAGAGTGATTGTCAGTGTTGAAAAAACCAGACAAGAGATCTATTTTAACAAATTAGAAGTCGTCAGCCAAGAAACATATTTTTTTCTGAACATGACCACAAATAACAAATGAAATTAATTCATAAACATATATTACACATAAATGAACGATATTACTTTTTGAGACTGAATATAAATGCAAGATACTAGTTTATTTCTTATAACCATGTATTCATAATCAAGTCAAGCTCATATTCACACTTCAAGATAATTTTTTCAATGATATAAATATGTATCTAGATAGTTGAAACAAAAGAAGAAAATTTTATGACAATCGTGATGATGAAGACTGATGTCGAAAAGTTTGACTGTTTGTACATGATGGATATGGAAGGTCTAGTAATGATGGAATCTTTTTTGATGATATTGATCGATTTGAATGAATTTGAGAATGATGAGATTTAGATCTTTGTATTCGTTTTACTGCATCTTCCATACAAGAACGTTGATCTTTAAAATGAGATTTGGAACAATTAAGACATATCATTTTTGCAGGATCATATTGAGCAGTCGATAATAATGTATTACGTCCTGATGTAACTCTTGATAGAGCATAGTATTCATTAGACACTAACACACAACCATCCTATGATAGAAAAATAATAAATTATTATAGCAATATTCAACAATATTTCTCCATTAGAAAATTAATTACTTGAATTAATTGAATGACTATTCTCCCAATATTTATCGCATCATCCAAACCAGAATGTAAATTACCATGAAATGGAAGATGTAAATTTTCTAACATATTTTGTATACCTGTATATCGGTAAGAATTAAAAGATTGCATATGAATGATAAACTGATTAACTTACGACCGGGCATAACAAAATAAAAGTCTGAAAATGTTTTTTTCACATTAAACCATTGGTATGCCCAATTAGGATATATTATATGAGAGATTTCACATTGCATTCGTAAATATTTTTTGAAATCCGATGGTCTATTAAAAAATAATTAATTATATTCAAGATCAATCTATAATATTATTTTACCCATCAGTAATAAATAGACATTTTTGTTCTGAATCTGATATTAAATTTCTATCGTTCAACCATCTCTCAACATTGATAAATACATCTGTAAATACTAATGCATTGTTTACTTGTTCCTACTTATATCGAAAGTAATACATAAATTTCTTAGAATTTCTATAAATTTTACCTGTGTTATTCCAGTTAATTGTTTACAATAATCTGATAATATTGGTTGACGTACTGGCTTACAATATGAATGAAATGTATCAACCTAAAATAATATATATCTTATAAATATACTATAAAGATAAATATTTTCATACAATTTCTTGTTTGGCAACATCAATAAGAACAACTGGAAATTCAATTATTTCTTGAATATAAGGATTAGGTGGTTTGGCTGTACATGTTGCTTCAAAATCAATAACAGCGACAAATTTATATACCTGTTCTTCATATCCTTTACAACTGCATGTTAAACGTGTTTTTAAAATATCGATATTTCCCCTAACAAATGTAAAAGATTATTATATAAACTTTGTTTTTCTTTGTTGAACAAACCTTGTTGATAAATTTCGCTTTGCTAATTCTTTAAGAAGTACATTGTATGATAATCGATCTATTTGTTCTTCGATTAAATTTGACATGTTCTGAACGTCTTAAAAATAAATACAGAAAAGAAATCGATATTTGTATTTATATATATTCGTGTCGTAAATACAGAATGAGTAATAAAAAATGAGGATATGTGTCATCATTCAGCATATTTGTGTAATGACAGTGAAGCCTATATATGTATTTGATTTGTATACTTTTGCAAAGAGAAAAACAACGAATGACGCATATTTAACGAAAAAAAAATTAGTTTCATTCGTAGACAAACAAGTACAGAATTATAGGAAATGTGTTGTATTGTGTTAAATTATAATCTTGCAAAACGATGTTATGCCATTTAAAATACTATAAAAAAAAACGAATTTTTAAAGTTCTCTCATCCGAAGAAACAAATGAAAGATATCACACTTGTAAGAATATATTATGAATATTCAATTATCTCATTCTACATGGAATAGAATCTATCTATAATTGTAATAGTTTGATTTAGTCATTTCAACGCTAATAATAAGCTGTCATGTTGAAGATATAAAATACAGAAAAATAATTGTTTTCAAGAGCAAGACTAAAATGAAGAGTTGACAATATTGATTTATTGAATAGATCACTCTCTCTCGTTTATAATTAAGTTCTATCCTGAAAATTATTACACTAGAAGAACGCATATATGATGAGCTTCTTGTATTAATAACAAAAATAATCTATCTAAGTGGAGAATAACGTCAACTTAGATGAATGAATTAATATAACAATAATAATTATATACTTTCATTTCTCCTCCTGTCTATCTTCGTTTTATTTTGAAAATGAGATGGATGAATGTGATATGAGTGTTGAGTCATTGTTTCTTTACATTCATATTCTCACGAAATCTTTAACTTACGGTTTTGTTATGCAATAACAAGTCAACAAAAAAAAGATGCTTTCGTTATCTTTTATTAAAGAATAAACACAAATAGAAAAATGCCCTTGATAATTGCCAACAAACTCACATTTATTGAAGAAGAAGTCATTTCTTTGAATCTGGATACTGTTGTTAATTCTAATCCAACTACTACCGTTGGCTCTCGTTATTATGATATTATTTATACATCTTTTCATTACAATGCACCGCATCTCTATGCTTTCGAATACAATGGTAATGAAAAAGCATTAGCGTGTCTAAGAAAGATTCTTGCTTTACAGCCAGATTCGAATGAAACAATGGCACTATTTATTACAAAATTCAAAGAACCAATTGATGAAGAAAATGTAAAAGAATATGCAGTACAACTTGGTTCTAATTATTGGAATTCATATTCCGATGGACAACAAGAAACTGATCAAACAGCGATTCATTTTCATTTAATACACGGTAAAATACCAGAGAATTATGAATCTCTAAAAGATAACGACAGTGAAAGTAATGTTCTTTCACATATATTAATCGATCAACTGGCAAAGTCAGCTCAACCATGGCTTTGAAACAACGTATTAATATATTTAACAGTACCATTTCAATGACAGATCTATCTTATGTGTCAATTTAATTATATCTGTTTCGTATTAAGAAGAAGAATAAGAATTTGTGTATAATTATAGATAGTTTTGTATAAGATGCACACAATGTAAAATGACAGCACATCTTATTTCTTATTCAATAAAGAAACATAAAATACTAAGAGAATATCAAAATTCGAAAAAAGCCTAATCATAAAAAAGCAAAGTTTTATTCTTTACTCATGACTGACAAGACAAGAAGAATAAGTATGGGTAAACAAATAGAATCGTCAGACACTCATAATAGAGTTTTGAATACTTTTCATACACAATCAAATTCAATAGTATAGGTATCACTTTTTTTATTGAATTATCGAAAATCCTAGATTATATAAAAAAATAAATCAGCAATCAATCATCTAAATTAAATCGAACACGCAACACATTTCGTTCAATATCTTCGATTTTGGTTCGACCATGGACAAAACGTGCATTGTTAAACATGACCATCATGTTATTTGTGAGTGTAGGTCGAAACACTGGTAATTGATTTTCAGCCAAAATAATTGAATTGAGCTCAGCAATAGCCATTTGTTTCTCTGGAGTTTCTTCTTTTAATTGTTCCTTGTTAACAATATCTCGTCGATAGCGAATATGTTCATCACCTTCGAGTAGAATATGTCCAGATATATGATCAATGTCACCCTTGCGAAAATCTGGAGGAACATTAATTTTATAGGTTTCCTCGCGTAATAATCGTTGTGTTTTAGGTGACAATCGATCGACAATCTCTTTAGTACGAACCATTTGAAATTTACCTCCGTTTTCTGTTCGATCACATTGAACAAAATACAATGCAACAAAACGAGGAGCATCATGTTCATATGAACAATCTGTATGAAAGACTAGTTCACGATCCAATTGAGATGCTTGTAATTTGGATTTAGGTGAATCAAGTTCGAGTACTTTGACAGGCCAAATGAATGCTGTTGGATCATCATTATACGGACAGCAAACACCTCCCACCTTGTTAATTGTATCAAGACATGCTTTATCACAATTTTCATCGGGTATGTTTTCACATTTTACTTTCACATAGCCATTTGTGATCAGTTCGTTACGTAATTTATCAAACAGATCGTTACTACCACCATCCACTTTGCTGCAATCAACTGTATAGCATTTATCATATACTATTTCTTTCATTGTACAGATAATATATGTTAGTAGATATAATATTGATACTGACTATTATATCTAAAACACGTTTTTATATTCTTGGATGGAAATATTTTGACTTGCATTAACTATATATAGAGAGGAGTGCAAGTTTTATCGCCGAAAAGTAAAGCCAATAAATATTTCTCATAGAAAAAATAATGACGACAAAAAATATTACCAACTTCCTTTCAATGATTCATTTCTATAATTTAGTCTCAAGTAAAGAGTATGGTTACTATTTATAGCAGAAAGGACGTGGAATCGATGTACTTTTATCGAACATTTTATTTTTCTCATTTTTTATTTTGAGTCATAAAACTAATAACTCGTTATCTTGGAGAAAAATGAATTGAAAAAAACGTCTGGACGACAGGAACTTAAACTTTTCCGTAACAAAGAAAAACATTTGTCGTTCTGTGTGATTCATAATGTCTACCTTCCTGTTTCCATCACCATGTGCAACCGATAAACATCACATTCAATTTATTTCCGAGCGTCTATATGCCCAGAACCTAATCGAATATTGGTTGTTTTAAGATATGAAGATTAAAAATGTAATCTATCTGCTCGATAATATCATTTATTGTTCAAGTTGGGTATTCAATAGCTACATTATATATTTCAGTTGATTGTAGACACTTTTTTTTATCAGAAACATGTTATATCTATTTACTGAAATTGATGTTTACACGTGCTTTGACAATACATGAGAAACTTAGAAAATATTTGTTTTTTCTTTATCATATAATTGATTTATTGCTGTGCAAATATTTTGATAATATACTGATGATGAAGGTTACACGTAGGGATATTAGTTTTGATTTTCATTTTTGGAAGCTCAAAATAACATATCGATTACTGTTTCTCAGAGCCGACAATGATACTTCTATACCCATCCACCAGAGAGAATGAAAGAAAAGGATAACAAAGACAAAGTATCACATGATATTTGAAAAAAGTACAAAATCAGATAAGGTCAATATATCAAATGCGAATAAAGAATAAAGAGGAGACAAACATCGTTATCATATAGCAGAGAGCATATTTGCAGCAAAAATGTTTAAAAGAATATTATTTTAGTCTTAACCTATTCATGAAATACTACGATAATGTGCACAAGTGGCATTAAAGTTAAGCTACATGTGATTGTTACATTTAATTCTTATTTACAGCCATACGTTCACTAATTATTCATATTTCTTCTCGTAGTTAGTAGGAAATTCTAATAAAAATACAAAAAGAATACGATCATTTGTTTTGTATCCCATATAGAGTTTCAACATTCAACTTTCTTTTCTTTAATGGAATACTGTCAGATTCAATGATGTTGAATTCAATACAATAAAAGATTGATTAAGATCAAAAATAGGTATCATCCAGGTTGTTGCAGCAAGCAGAACAATGAAGCCACCAAAAATATTTAACATGAACCCAGTTGTTAACTGAAGCAAAAATATTCAATCAGACAAACGTTGAAAAAAACGACGTTTTTATGCGTTAAAAAAGTGTTTCTCTATGAGGGAGAAATCAAGTCTGGAAATATTTACATTGTGAAATTGATTTTTCTCACAAAAACAAATTTTTTAACGCATAAAAATTTCGTTCTGCTCAACGCTTGTCTGACTGAATAGAAACATAAAAATGAAAAAAAATAATACCAAGTCACGTGAATGAATGTAACCAGTGGCACAGATCACTAGATTCGGTTGAGATGCTATGCAAATAAAAAGAAAAATCAATGAGCAAACACGTCAGTGGTGTCACACTTAGAAAGTTGACTTCAAGTATTCAAATGAGAACTCCGAATGTGCATAAACATTTTGTTCATTACATTCGCTCGCCTCGATATCCATAAACACTCGTACTCGATCGAACCGAATATCAAATTTAAATATAGGAGTAATTCAATAATTGAGTTCAACTTTCAAGTTAGCATACATTTAGTATATACTTACATATAGGTAAAAGAAATGCTAGTGAAAGACTCATTGTTGAAGGTAACAACAACCTTGCTGGATGTATTCCCATATTGATAGCCTATAAATAATTATGCATACTAATATGATCTTATCTCGGTTCGATCCCAAATTCATGATAAAAAGAAACTAGCTTCAGTTGTATCTAAATTTTCATTGGAGTTTGAAACTGTAATAAGTGCGGATGATGTAAATGTTGTGTTCATTTTTCACCCACATCCTCAAGATGGTTTGTGTAGAGAATCATTTTCATCAATGAACTTTGATTCGGACAGAAAACTCACTAGTATTCTCTCGTGCATCGAAAATTTGAAACCAAAATTCTATACTTTTGCTGAAATGAAATGATGACTTCAATTAACATACCAACGTGCTGATGACAGGAAACAGAATACTGGCTTTAAAACAAACAACATAGATCGATTTCAATAGAGTTTCAATAATATATATATGCAACGTACCAATAGAAAGATTATTGATCAATTGAGTACACACTTCACTTAAGATAATGATTGTTACAAGAATAACAAAGCGTGAAGAATTATGTACAAAATACAATGCATTCCCAAAAATATTTGATAATTTTGAGATCTCGAGAGAAAAATTAAAGAAAATAATTAAAAAAGACAAACTTCTTTAATATACCTGAAATGCTTGTGCAATTGAAAGACCTGCACCAAGCATTAACAACGTTCCCCATGGATAATTCTTTGATAAATCCATCCAAGGAATAATTGGATTATACTTCCAATCGTCTATAAAAATGAACGAATGGTTTTTTTTTATTAATAAAGAAATATAAATCAAAACAATCTAACTTAAACGTGGCTTCTCATTTGGTAAGATCATAGTAAGAACGGCCATCAATAGAGCTACAGTACCATTTGATACAGCACTTTAAATTGAATAAATACTAAAAGTAACTGATTTAGTACTTCAATTCATACTTGCGTGACATGAGACTACCCCATCCACTACCATTTCCAGCTAGATCACGTGTAATCCACAGTAAGATAGCGGATAAAAAAAGTATGGCAACAACTCCTTCTTTCCATCTAAAAACAACAATACAATCTGAACTGTTGTTTAAATATAAATCTATTTACTGCAATGGCCCCAGCTCATTGTACTGCCGCCGTAAGGTCTGTTTCAAATGTTCATCTCTTGCATTTAACATTGAATTTCTCGAACAACAGGATTGAGTCAAACTAGGAAATGAGATACATATGTTGAAGATAATTGAGGTAATATAGTATGCAATTAACCCGTGATAATTAAAGCGAATCTGTAGCCATAACCAACAGGATATCATCATCAATACGACTGTTGGAAGAGTCAATAGAAGATAATTGAGAAATGTTAGACGAAAATTAGTATTGGCATACTGTCTAATCAAATGTATATTCTAAATATTAATAGAATAATTGAATAAGAAACATACTCATCAACATAGCCTTTAAGAAAAACTGTAGCGGCAGATCCGACGATAGTAGAAAGTCCACCATAAACTGAACTGTATGTAACACATAAAATAAGGCCTAATTATTTATTATTGAATATTTTTCATCATAAAATATTATTTCAGAAACCTTTTCTAAGTTTGATAATATCATTTGAAGACACTTTTTGTTCTTGTTCAGTTGATTCATCTTTTATATTTGTTGGAGTCAAACAATTTATAGTAACAATTGAATGTTCTGAAACATGAAATAAATCAAATCATAGTATTAGTATATTTCAAAAATCAACCGTTTATGTTGGCTAGACTATTTGTATGTTGCTCATATTCATCTGCAATTGCCAATGCTACTGGCAACATTATTGACGTGCTAGCAGCACTATGAAAAGAATATAGTATTCAATCGACATATTTTGTTCATATTTATTAAAATATACTTATTGATCCACATTGATATCAAACATGTCGTTGTCATCAATCCAGCCATTATCCATTTGGTGGATGATCCGACTACTGTTAAAATAAATAGAGCAGCACGTCGGTGTAAATTAACTCGTTGAATTGCATAAGCTAATGTGACACTTCCGAAGAACAACGATGCAGTATCCTTTAAAACAAAATAAAATATTTTATATATAAATACAATAATTAAAACTTTGAAATAATTTGAAGCGACATCGCTAGCTTTGAGTATGCCTGTTAATGGAAACAAGATAAGAGGTAATAATGATGTTACAGGTACGGGAATAGCTTCTGAAATCCAATAGATGAGTAAGATAAGAACAACATAACCACATTTCGAAGCCTAAAGGTATCATTAAAACAAAAAAACAATTTATATCTATTCATATAAGAGTATATGTACATCACTCTGTATTAATAATGGTAGCGGAATAAGTAGAATGGGTGTAAGTATGACTATCAAAATTTTATAATATTCTTTCAAACATAGGTATGAGATCATTGTCAATTTTCGAAGAAAATGTACAGGAATGATAAAATAGCTTTTTATTATTCAATTGTACTTTTACTAACATTATACGTGATATTAAGAAAATGTCACCGTTACATGACTAATCCTTTTTTTATTTCATGTTTTTCTTGAATTTTAATAAAACAAAAAAGATTAATGAGATATTATATCCCCATCTCTATTTTATTGATGAGAAGAAAACAGTAGATTGTGTGAATCTCTTATTTAATATAAACAGAAGAATTAAAATCTTTTCATTATTATAATCTCGCATCTTGAGGATGTAGCTGAAGGTATTAATTGTAAAACAGACTAATCTATGTACCTTTCAAAAAAACGCAGTCTGCTGTCTTCAAGCTTTTGATTTTCAGTAATCGATTGTGTATAAGATTAATAAACGAATCAAAATAACAACCATCTTGTCTTGTTATAATTATATAGATATATCTATATAAATGTATGTAAAAAAGATGCATAGAAATTTTGAATTCTTTTCGTCATAAGCTTAATTTAATTATTTTGATTCAAGAATTATTTAATAAGAACCACGACTCTTTTGAAAATTTCTATCTTCAACATACGTTTGAACACGTGGTAGTATTAATAGTTCTTCTATTTAAAATAGATCATGTTGGTTTACGAGGATTTCCACGTTAAATCAGAAAGTTTCACGTTTTACATCAAAACCAGAATGACTTTATATTGATATTAAGAAGATAATTACAAACTGTCGACAAAAACTATACAATTCAACAAAGAACGGTTATAGTATACCTTTAGCCTGACACGCACTAAGATATAATCTGAATGCAACTCTTTCTTAATGGATACCTATTTTATTAAGTTCATCATAATTAAATGAAAAAAGGAATTGTTTTTTTTAAGTCTTTGTTCGAATAATTTTTAGTCAATATGATATTTATGATTATTTAAGAGAAGAAAGTTCGCGAATATTTGCTTCAGTCTTTACTCGATCAGGATGTCCAACGGGTAGATTTTTCTCTTGAATTGCTAATGCTCGTTTGTAATTAACAAGTGCCATTCTTGGTACTTTAAGTTTCACGTAACTTGCTGCAATATTATTAAGACATTCAATTTTATCACGATGATCATCAGGATAATATTTGTCTTGTATTTTAAGTGCTTGTTGAGATAATTTCAATGAGTCACTATTCTTTCCTTGTTTAAGAAGAACTTTACCAACAAGATTTAGACTGTAAGCAATCTCTGGATGAATAGCAGGATAATATTTCTCTTGTATCTTCAATGCTTGTTGAAGAAAAACTAAAGCTTCAGGATATTTCTGACGTTTGTAAAGGAGACTACCAATATTTCTAAGACTTAAAGCAATATCTGGATGATCGGCAGGATAAAATGTTTCACGTATTTTTAAAGCTCGTTCATAAAATTGACGGGATTCATCATATTTTCCTTGTGTTTCAAGAACAGTACCAATGCTACTTAATGCATAAGCAGAATCTTGAATTCTCGGTGGATTAGCATGCATCATTCGATCATAAGCTTGATCATATAAATCTCTTGCTCGCTTTAAATCACCTTTATATTGAGCAACATAACCAAGATTAAATTCAAGCCAAGCAATATCTTCATCATTTGGATATACTAATAGTTGTTCAAAATATCGTTGAGATTTATCATAATGATCAGCCTGACACATTAATTGACCAAATATAATACCTTTACTTTTCTTATCAGTTTCACGACCTGTGTCTTCGATATAATCATGAGTACTTGTTTGTGCATCAGTTGTAACATTCATTTTAATAATCCATACTTGATCATCATCCTGTTCGACATTTTCCAATCGAAAACCACTATCCAAATCAAATAATACTTCTCGATCACTCGAATGTTCACTGAACTCAGCAATATCAGCAAAAATAATCTTATTACCTAATTGTTGTATATCACATTGAATTTCGAATACAACAGGTAAAATATTAGAATATTCTGTAGGTTTCGTAGCAGAAGCAAGTGCTTTATCCCGACGTCGAGTAGTACATAAATAACCATCGGTTGAAATAATTTTTCCTTGATTTTCTTTAAATTTATTGAGTTCTTCAGAGGATAATCTCATTCCTCGATATACGGTCAATGTTTTTTCAGGTGATTCAAACAATTTGTGATGTTCACGAGCAAGATTCTTGGTAAGATCACGAAGAAAAAATCGGAAATTATATAATTGATTAATATCTTCACTTCTTAAAGCTTTACTAATTAATTTATAAACAAAAGATTTATTTGCATACCATTGAATAGCTGAATTTGATTGATAATTATTTTCAAAATCATCGATTTCTTTAAGTTGTTTAGAATTTCCTCGATAATAACTACGACATATGTCAAGTGCTTGTGTCTTAGAATTTAAATTTTGTGGAAAACGATCAATAGTATTTTTCAAAATTTGAAACCAAAAAAATTCAGCTGATTGTTTTGGTAAATTTCCAATTGATTTTTGAAATTGATCAAATATATGAAATGTTTCCAATTGTTTTTCAACAAATTTAACTTGTTCTTCTAGTGATAAATATAAAGAATCTAGATCTTCATAAACACCAACTATTTTAACATATTCATTCGTAAAATTTTTATCTTCAGTTTTATCCGTACAAAATATGAAAATAGAATCGATTTGAGGAAGATTCATAATTGATGGTAAAAGTTTAGAAGCTTGTGTATCCGATATGATTAAAAAGATTTTTTCATTATGAATTGATTGAATACGCGTACGACATTGATTGAGTTCGGTGTAAAATAGAACATAATCGTTGATTTCACGTAATCGTTCTATTGTAGTCTCGGTATCTATATGTGATTCAATATCTGGATCGAACCAGATGAGAGTGATATTCTCTTTATTCTCATCGATACGTTCAGTAGCGGACTGTAGATGTTGCTTGGCGATCATAGAAATTGTTTCATTTGACAATGATGGTGTTGCTGTTGTTGTTGTAGGCATGTTTGTATGAAATGAAGCAAATTTGTAAGCTGACGATTTCTCTTTCTTTTTCTCTCGCGATGAAATTGTTGCTTCTATCAGTAGTGTAGGTTGCGATTTTCATCTCTCATTAATGTATTGTTTTGTGTTGGTAAGAAATTTAATCATTCTTTCAAAACATTGTACGTTTCGACTTACCATGTTAGAAACGAAAATTTTAAAAAAAAGAACAAATTATTTTTTTATTCTTCTCTTTCTTCAAATATATTATTCTCTAATGTAAATCGAAATGTGAGAAAAAGATTTTGTTTATTGTTCTTTTTTTTCTTCATTTCTACTCTGTTATTGACACGACTAAATTTAAATAAACGTGGACGTGAAAAGGATGTGGGTGTTCATACATTTTCTCTTGATAGAACTGGTTTTATAACTACTCAACAGAAATGTGAAGATGATCAACGAAGATTTTATGATCTACTGTATTCTCGCATTGCTTGCACTTTTATGAACTGAGTCTTTATATCTAACAAACTGAAAAGCATTCTTGATTATTTGATGTCACACTAATTGGGTGACAATATTTCTATAGATATATAGGGCTTTTAGTTGGTGAATTTTATTCAGAAGGCAAAAGCATCGATAAAGAAAAAACAACTTCGCTCTTAATATCATATAGATAACGTTAAAGAGGAAAATTTCTTTTTTTTTCTTATTTACCTTACAATATCATATAAAACGTGTCATTTTACTGATATTATTACTTTCGTGCGAGATATTATGATACGTTCATTTCTTATATGTTTGATATTGTATATTTATCAAACTGTAAGTATTTATAATAAAATAAAAATTCATTTTTATCTTTTATATAAGTTGTAGAATACAATATCAACACAATCGACTATACGTAATTTTACTATAGATGGTAATAATTTTATAAAAGATGGTCAACCTTTTCGGATTATATCTGGAAGTATGCATTATTGGCGTAGTTTTCATCAGGTAAAGAAAAACATAGATTTCTTTTTTTT
>CAJNOI010000198.1:0-26884 GCA_905250115.1 Adineta steineri
AAGTACTATCGTCGGCATGAATGAATAAGCTTTCATTTCAATTCCTCATTTTTTTGCTTATGATCAAAGTTGCATGTCTTTCTTATCTTAGGATGAAATTAGAAAGGGAAACTAGATTGTATAAGGAAATGAAAACATATGATCTGCTTCCGCCGTACTTAGCAATTCAATTACAATGTAAAAAAATAGAATTACGATCACATAGTTACTAATCGACAGAATTTTTATAAAATAAAAACTATATAATGTGCTAATGCAAATGATGTCTTTTGCAAGTATATTAAAATAGTAGTTATTTCAATAAAGCAAACAAATTGAAGGAAACTATCAAAAATAATGTAGTCAGCTTGTCTAACTCTTCTGGTCTTGTCTAATGCGATTTTAATGAAAGATCGAGATTTATATATGTAGAAATTATATTCGTAATATTTATCAATAAAGAACGAAAGTTTTCATTATTAATTACCTTAATGAATTAAAAAATACTCCTGGAAGTAAACTCTTTATTTCTATTTGACAGATTCTATAGCATTCTTTCTATCAAGATTTATTCATCCATATTGTCTTAAACCAGCTAACATAAGCATGTAGTCTTCTATCAGATTATGATGTATTACAGAAGCATTCTTGCATAAATATTTACTACTGCGTTTTATATATAAAAACTACGTTGTTAAGGTAGCTTTTGTTTTATTCTACTACATTTTTTAAAATGCAAAGCTTCTTTATTATTAGTCAACCGTATATATAATGAAAGGAAACAAGAAGAGCATGTGAAAGATAGTAAAAAGAAAAAGAATCCCATCATACTAATACTTATAAAAAGAAAGTCTGAAAAAAGAAGAAATAAATATAAAGAAAGAAAACAGACGAATGAAATACTAATAAGACTCTATGAAAAGAAGAAGGATTACTCGTGTCTGTGAGACATTCAATCTTCTTATTTAAAGGTTACATCAAGTCATAAGATAATATTACATGGCTGAAACAAAAAATCTTACTGAATACTATATTCAAGCCGATCCAATCATCATACCCGATTCATTCGAAGGATATCCATTACGTTATTTTAAGTAATTATTATTTTGTTTTTTATTCATTATATAAATTATATAAAATAGAGTTTATTAGTTTACCGTTACACTATCGTGATGATTTAAACTATGTTTTAATTCCTTACGGACTTGTTCAAGATCGTATTGAAGCATTAGCAAGTCGAATATTTCATGATTTAACTATTAATATTCCTGAACAACTAAGTAATTTTGATAGGAGGAGAAGAAAAAAACAAAATATGAATGAATATTTTTATTTTAATTAGTTTGTATATGTGTACTCAAAGGTGGTTATCGATTTTTTTCGGATTTAATATCAAAAATTCAAAATGAAAATCGGTTTGTTTAAATATTTTATTTAATAAATAAATAATATCTTTTTTTGTTTTACAAAGTCTTCAAAATAATCGTAGTTTACCAATGAGTTTAGAATTTATTCGTACACGTAGTTATATTAATGATTATTCATCAAATCAACTTGAAATTATTGGTTTAAGTGATTTAAATAATTTAAAAAATCGAAATTTACTTATTATTGAAGATATTATTGATACAGGTATTACAATGGTTGCATTAAAAGAACAACTTGAAAAATTTCAACCAAAAACTATTCAAGTTGTTTCATTATTTACAAAACGACGAAAAGATAAACAATGTATTTTTAAACCAGACTATTGTGGTTTTGAAATACCTGATCATTTTATTGTTGGTTATGCACTTGTAAGAAAAGAAAAAATTTCTTTTAAAAAAATTATTCTTATTTTTTTTTGTTTAAAATTTTTAGGATTATAATGAATATTTTCGTGATTTAGAACATATCTGTATTTTAAAAGAATCAGGAGTTGCAAAATATAAAATTAATGATAATAATATATAAGATTATGTGGACAATATACGAATTATTTGTTTTTGTTGTTTAGTATTTGTTTGTTTACATAAAATAAAAATAAATTTGCTTTACGAAAATTATTAATATGAATAGATCATAGTGTATGTAGATTTTTGTCAATGTTATGCATGTATTAAACGCATGGCGTGATCTTTTGTGTATATATATAAAAATATCTAAACGTATATTGTTTTTCTTCGAATAGTACACATCCACATTTTTGTTCTTCTCGTCGAATAATACTATAGTATAACTTTCTTCTGGTTTAACTAGAAGGTTATAAATATACGACCCTTGTTTTACTGGATATCGTCGAAAATAATGATTGTAATTTATTTTTTTCACGGTAGTAGATGAGAGGAAATTTATTTGTAATTATTTCTGAGATATATTAAAATATGTATATAAAACCTTATAAAAAAAAGCAGGATTATGTTTTTTTCATGCTTCATCTTATCTACTAAGAATAGATGACATGTAATTAAGCAAGCATACTTATATCCTTTCTCGAACATAATGGTCTTCAATCTTTTGCTCGATTTATTTCCTTTTTATATTTTCTATAGTATTTCAATATGTCATTAGATAGGTTTCAAAACTATTTATACGAATCAAATACGAGATAAACAGAAAAATGAATATATATATATATACATATTGTCAGGAAAGCAACTAGTGTTATTTTTCTAATGGTTAGTTTTATTCATTTATCGAAATGAATCATACTGTATCATAAAAATTTTCGGATGTATATAATTTTGAAAAATATATGATAAGATTAGAATCTTGGCTTATCCACGAAAAGGAGTGATTCAGTCAGATTTATTTATAACCAATGAGAAATCGCAGACAGCGATTCAATGCTTCGGTTTAAAAAGTACAATTTTTCGTTAAAAATCGCAAGTGCACTCAATCCTTGATAGAAATTTTTTTATGCATAACAAAACAAATAAAGCGTGACAGAATCATATTTTACGTAGGCGGGTCAGTTCTCTGTTATATATACAACTGTTTTTCGTCATTTGAGGGAGAACAGACATGCGCTTGTCATTATGATAAATACATAAAAATCGAGGCAATTATTTTTTTATATGCATATGATAATATACCTATATGTATACGATTGTAACATTTAGTCTTTTTCTTCCTTTCATATTAGATTAGAACAAAAGCAAAATAAAAATATGGACACAACTGTAATTGGAAATCGTACTGGTTCGAATTTAGATATAATTCAACGAATTGATCGATTAATTACATTTTTATTCCATTTATTTTTTCAAAAAAAATTTCTTGTCCATCGTCTTGTTGGCCTTCTTTATCTTATACAATATGCATTATGTTTTTATTGGTATTGTAAAAAGTATGTTAAATTTCTATTTAAAAAAAAAGACCTCAAAGTATATCTGTATCCCTCTTTATGTATAAATAATTTTCTAGTAGTATATAGTCACTTACATAGAATGAGTACTGACAAAGTGAAATAATTTTATAATCTTCAACAAGAGAAATATTTTTAAAGAAGCTAGAACCTTTCGTTTTGTCATAAACAAAATTTTTTTATACTTATAGTTATGAAACATTTAAAGAATCATTTTTAATTTGGAGTTTACCATTAACTGGCCTTATACAATCAATAATAGCAACATTAACATTTACATTTTTATCACGTACGAAAATTGATCCAGGTTATTATTCGGATCGTGGAACATTATCATATGCATTTATTGTAGAAAATACATTTTTTGCTGGCTTACTTCTTTTTCAATGGCTTTATTATTCGGATTTTTTTTATTACTACATTAATAATTCAATTATAATTGATAATCTTATTGTATTCTTACCATATATATTACGTCAATTATGGCCAAAAACACATTTTCGTGATTCATTAAAAAATTCCGATAAAAACAAAACAACACCAAATAGAAAATTTTATATCATCGTAACAATCATAACAAAAGTTTTTTACGTTTGGGCTAAACATTATATTGGATATTTTCTTAATTATATACGTTTTTTTGATCTTGCTAATTCACAACAAATTTCATATATTTATTTATTATTAATATTTAGTGCATTTGCTACAACAATATCTGTTTTTTTACATACATTAAAATTTAAAGGTTATATTGGTCCTCGAACATCATATATTATTTATATGGCATCATATTTAGCAACATTTTATTCTTTTATACAAATTCGAGATATATTTTTCATTCATTATGATCTGGCCATCTATGTTTTAATTGGTGTAGTTATAAATTTTCAATCACTCTATTATCAACATATATATCAAATAATATTACTTATTTTATTTAATTCACATAAATTCCATTTAATTCCAACCAATATTGATCGACGTTTGTTTCTATATTGATAGAAATACAAAATAAAACATAACATTGATTTTTTCTTTTCTTTTCTGTTTTTTTTTGGTAATAAATTTGATGATTCAAACGTCACGCTTGATGTCTTTCAGATGCTTTTTCATATAGTTTTATCATTTATTTCGTCGTTACTATGAAAGCTATATACTATATATGTATCTTCTTGATTGGATTCGAGCGATCAGTAGATTCTTCGTCTGAATTTTTTAATCTTACTTTAACAACACCAAGAATTAATCAAACTATAGTATGATATAAATATTTTTATAATATATACGTAATAGAAAATCTAATATTTAGAATAAACAATCCGTTTTTATATCCACAAAATTGCCAAAGAATGAAGAATTATATATTGGTTAAACATTCTTTATATAAAAATAAATAATTTTGAATTTCTTTTATAATATTAGTTGATTTTCATCCAATATACGATCGTGAAAACATTCAATACATTACAACTTATTTTTGTTTAGAACCATATTCAATCAAGGAAAATGTTAATATTTGGTTTGTTTTACATTATTGAAAAAAAATAAATCTAATAGTTTTTATATTTAGGTTTGGAGATCAACCGTGTGTTTCTATGGATCAATCAATGCTAATTTATGAATGGTATCATAATATACCTTCTATTCAATGGCCTAAAGGTTATTTTTTGCGTATATTTATTATCCATATTTTATATAAAAACTGAATTATTTTTTAGATGCTGGTTTTCGTGTAGGAGCAAATACTTTACATCGATATATTGTTATTAACATTAAATACTTTTCATCTATAAGTAATAATATCTATGGTGAACATGTCACTATGACTCGTAAAAAGTATTGAAAAACGTGTTTTTGGTTTAAAATGTTTATTTCAATTTGTTTTTTCTTTCCACTAATTAGACCAAAATATCAGATAGGAACGTATGAAATATCGACAAATGCATTTCAATTTCAAAGTAATTGAAAGTAAAACTAAATTATAATTAATACATATATATTTTAAGGAAATTTTGCTGATTTTTCTTGTCAATATCATTCATCATCGATGGAAGTATTTTCTGCTCTATTGTTTTCAAATCCTGAAGGTATATGATTTATATTATTCTAAATACAGAGTGACGTTAAAAGTCATTATGCATAAAAAAGAAATTGTATATCTCTATTATTATTCAAGCAAAACAATCTGATTTTTTTTATTAATGATTGGGGGTAGATGTAAGAATGGATATGCGTATAATAAAAATAATACCCACGCACATAACTACCTTTGAAAAAAGAACAGCCTGTTTGCTTGAATCATAATGAAAATATCCAATATTTTTTTTGGACAAAATGACGTTTGCACTAAGCTGTATAAATAATTAAATAAATAAAATAGGTCATAGTATTTCATTATATCGAGTGCGTAATAATCAGACACAGACGATTATCAAAGGTATTTTTTTTGAAAATATTCCTTTCAATATAATTGTATAATTTAATTAGGGAATCTTCATTGGCCACAAACTTTTTATCAACTACAAAATTCAATCGATATTAAAGCTCGGGATTATTTAATTGGAACTTGCATTTATGAAGATAAATATAAATTACCTATTGAGTGTGTATTGTATTCAAATTATATACTGTATCATTAAATATATTTATTAGATTTAGATCGCGTGATCAAATTTGTGAAGTTACATTGCTGTTTTATATGAAACAAGATGATAAAATACCATTAGAAACCTGTGAAAATAATCGTTTTCGTGACATTGCTGACGAGTATAGAAGAAAATAAATTCTATTTAAAAATAGAACTAAACTTGATTCTTTTCTTTTCAGATATCTTCCAGTTGATATCGATATACCAAAAACATTGTTTGATATTAATTCAATGTATCCAAATAAAACACCCGATGAATGGGCAATTATGAATAGAAATATATCATCATTAACTTTTGAATCAAACGTCGATCATGCAAATATTTCTGAATCAAATACTGATCATGCAAATATATTATATTTGACATATACAAACATTAATAATTATCACGAAATCGTTGTTCTTATACATTCTCATAAACTATTATTTATATTATTGATATGGATATTATTATTAATCGTTGGACTTTTTATATTATTAATTGTTATTCTTCGTACACGCAAATATAAAATATATATTTCAACAAATAAAAAACGAACAACAGCAATTGCAATTGGTGGTGAAACAGGTTCATTAAGTGGATGGCTTACAAAACGACGATTTCAACAATATGGAGATGATGGTAATACTATTGAAAATGAACCATTAACAACAAAACATCGATGGACTTCAGACAGTGAAGATAGTGATTTATCTGAAACAGAAGTTCATAATTCAACTGATTTTCGAAATGTTGTACTTAGAAATTAAATCATTTTTCGAAAAAAGATGAATTTTAAAGAATAAAGATTTTTAAAATATTCTAATTTGCAATACATACGACTAATTATTTAAGATAGATCTGTCTAACGTAAATAATAATATAGTATGCTCTACTGTTTCTTCAATAACTTTAGAACACAACTAGCTAGAGATCTGCGATTTCCATCTATCATCAGAAGGCAGTTGAAACAACGCTTGAATGGAGCGATGATGCAGAGAAGTTTGTGTCGTATATTCCGCTTCTTCTATTTTTCTGTTTCAATATTAGATGAAATCTATAAATCTCATAAGCCAGCAACCAACACTTAGATTGGAAAACACCCACACCTCGTATAATGAATAACACTCCGAAATAGTGCCACTAGTATTTCTTGAAATGTTAATAAATAACAAGCACTTCAAAAATTCTGATGATGCCGATTCGAAGTGAGTCAAATAAAAATGTATCTCATTCTTTATCTTTTAAGAGATGAATTGAGAATAGAATTTATAAGAAACTTTATGATAATAACTCTTTATTGATCTTATTTAAATTTAGACTTTATGTACATCAATGTATTTTTTTTAATTTCAAAACTATTATGGTTCACCAGCGCGTATTAAACGGCGACCTCTACTCTTTTAAGTTGCCAGGTGATTCTTTTTGAATCACATCAGTGTATGGTGCGTCATATTTATAAACTCTTCATTTCGAGAAAACATTAAATTGATCAATATATATAACAATGACTTACAGAGATATTAGCCGTATGTAAACTAATCCTCTCTCATTATAATATGCTTTATTTCCTATTCAATTAAGATCTTTGCGAGATGGCTCGAGTTCTTTCTTATCCACGTTTAATCTCAATGGAAAATTTTCGTCAACCAAACTTTCGTCTTGTTGCTGAACTAATGTCATGGCTTGTTAAACAGTATAGAACATAATCTTCTTTTTTATGTTTCGTATTTTATTTTATTTTGAATTTAGATATGATCCATTAAGTGATGTTCCAACTGATATTGAAAGTGAACAAGATCGAGTCATATTTATTCGAACAGTTGCTCAAATCATTGTAGAAAATTTCTTGTTTACATATTTTACTTATCAATTTCTTTTGTATTTATTTAAGGCTACAAAAGCACATTTAAAATTAAATACAAAAAAACTTTATCAAGCTGATGGTTATGCAGTTAAAGAAATTCTTAAAGTTATAACACCACTTTATAAAGCATTGAGAGATAGTGAAAGTAAAGAATTAGATGATGAAGATGATATTGATAATCGATATCGTTATACAATGAATGACGATGTATGTATATTTATTTTGTATAGAATTAAATCATATATGAAATTTTCTATTTTTAGATTGGTATACTTAAAAGTGCTCGTTTACTCTGTTCGACTATCACACAAAAAGGTGCTAATTTACATGAATTATTAGGAAAAGAACTTGATGCACGAGTATGCAATTTAATTATGTTAATATTTTATATTATTTTATTCGTAGGAAGCACGTCAAGACGTAATGAGTCGAACTATGGAATTATCAGATGTTCGAGAAGGTATAAAAGAAGCTGAAAGTGCAGCTAGAGTATGTTAAATACTTTGAAAATTTTCTTTGAGAAATATTTGTCCCTTATTTTTCTTTAAGCGTGAATTATTAAACCATGAAAAATTAATCGGTAATGTTCAAATAGATGAAGTAGCACTTGATGAAAAAATAGCTAAACGTTTGGAAGAAAAAGATCGTCATCAACGACGACTTAATATGTTAAAGAGTGTTAGGTACATATATAAAAAAACTAGAATATTCAATTCTAATATATATTTACTTATTCGATATTTTTAGACCATCATTTATGAATGATTTTGAAAAATTTGAAAGTGAACTTAATGATTTATATACAAATTACGTTTTAAAATATCGTATATTATCTTATTTGGAAAAAGAACTTGAAGGACATTTTCGAAATCAACGTGAAAAAGTTCAAGTAAATTTAAAATAGATTTATTTCATATATATTAATAATAATAATAATTCTAGGAAGTATCTCGACATTATATGCAATCAATTAATTCACAGATTACAGAACAAGATCAACAAAGATTTCATAGACAATTACAGGAACATAATGATGAAATTGGTGTACATAGCGACGATGAAGATTCGGAAGATGATGAGTATGTCTTAATTTTTTCGAAATAGTCTGATCATTTAAAGGAACCTAATTGGTGACATTGAATTTTCACTAAGATCACCTTTACTGAATGTTTTACTCATAACTTCTTTTTTTTATTTAGCGATGATGAATCTGAAGATGATGAAGATGCAGATCAACCACCATTAGCTCGAGGAAATCAACTAGGTATATAGTATAATTTCTATCCTATTGATTAATAATCTTTTTTTTTGTCATTAGAAAATGGTGCAGGAGGCAGAGCATACGGTGGTATGACAGGTGATCTGAGTGATAATGAAGATCAAATGCATATGGGTAGAGGAGGTAATGAAAATGGTATGGATGATGATGATGATGACATTGTAAATGCGCGTGCGAATCCTAGACGAGGTGGACGAAAACAACAACGACCAGCTCATGATGATGAAGATGATGAAAATTTTTAGTAGAATTCACTTCTTTTCTTTTATAATCGAGCTTTATTTCACCTATGTTCTTCATTGTGTTTTTTTAAATTTAATGAGAGACAAACACAAATAAAAACATTAATTCACAAGTTACCATTTACTAACCTTTTAAGTTGTTATGAGAAATCTATAACAATTATTGATTGGTACATTGTACTCAAAAGAATTCAATTAGTCAATGAGTTTATTTTTATATGATATATGTGTGTTGTAGAGGAACTGCCATCACTTCATTTTTAAGAATGTCGATAAGAAAAAACGTTGTTACTCTCCTTGATTATACATTGTTTCTATTGGGTAAAAAATGGCTGGTCGACTGATAGCAGACGATTCAGATGAAGAATTTCAAGAAACTCAATATGCTAAATTACAAAATAATTATAGACATGCACGTGAAGATCAACGTGAATATAGTATTGAAAAAAATGATCAATTACGAATTCAAAAGTAATATTTAAATAAGAATAATAAAGAAATCCTTCAATGTTATTTTTTTTTGTCTATAGAAAAACACTTCAACAATTAATAGCCGAACGTGATGAATTAGATAAAACATTTCGTTTAGCTGAAAGTATTGAAAATCAAAAACGTGATGAAGAAAAAACAAAAAAATTACAAGGAATTATTCAAACAAAAGGTTGTTTTCTATTCCTGTAATTTAATTAAATTAGTTTTACTTCTTTATAGATGAACTTCAAAATAGCATACAAAATGAAAAGTCAACAACATCAGAACTTGATATTAAAATACGTGAGTGGGAGAAAAAAATTCGTCAAAAACAAGCAGAAACTGGTGGTGCCAATGCTTCAATTACATTCAATGCAAATGTTCGTAAACAAGAACGTGTATTAGAAAATCGATTAGATACAGTATGAATAATTCTTTTCGAAAATTATTAAATCTATTATTTGATTTTTTTCAAGGCTTTAAAACGATTTAATTCTTTACTTGCAGCAAATAGTTTATTACGATCTGAAATTGATAATTTACGAAATGAAAGAGAACGTTACGAAGATTTATCACAATCATCTGAGAATGAACTTAAAAATTTACGTTCTCAATTAGTTGAATGTATTGATCATTCAGTTATCGCATATGAACAACGGTAGGAATCTATTCTTCGCTTAACCTTATATGTTTTTATCTCTAATACAATTTTTAGTAAAGATGCAAATGCCAAGGCAGTAATGCTTCAAAGTAAGATAAAGATCGCTTTTTGTAAATATTTTTCAACTTTAAATATTTATAGATAAAGCTGAAACTGATAAAATTGCTGCTGAGGCTGAAATGCGTGAACTTGAACGGCAAATTTCACATGATCGTAAATTACGTGATTTTATGAAACTTAAAGCACAAGAACGACAAGAAGATGAAGAACTTGTTACATATCGAAAACGAAAAGGTTATTTATAGGTGATTGTTGTTTTATTTGTTACTAATTTTTTGTTTTTCAGAAGCTGAATCAGCGGAGAAACGTCGTAAAGATAAAGAAGAACATTCTGTTCAAGCATATGAAACTAAATTTAGATTAATTCAAGAAATAAGTGGTGAATCAGATTTACGAAAACTTGTTGATAAATTTATTGAAGGTTTGAAATTCTTTTTATTTTTAATTAAAAATTAATTTTTTTGATTTTTTAGTTGAAGATAAAAATTTTGCTTTATTTAATTATGTCAATGAATTAAATAATCAAATTGAAAGTTTACAAGAAGAAATACTTGATACGAAAAATAGAATTTCTGATTTTCGAAATCAAAGTGTTGAATTAGAAGATGAACATAGAAAAAAAATTAAAGAACTTGAACAAAAACGATCACACGCAATAACATTAGCAAATGAATATGAAGAAAAAACACAAATTACAAAGAAAATTCTTGATCAATGTCGATCAAGTCCGTAATACTTTTATTCAATTCTATTTCCTGACATTTACTTTATGTTATTTTTTCTATAGGCATTGATTCATTATTTACAAAAATTGGTTGTGATCGCCAATTAATTGAACATTTATTACAAAGTCATGAAGGTGTTACGGAAGATAATGTATTACGATTTTTAGGTATTATTGAAGAGAGAACAAATGAATTACTTACAGCACAAGCAGCTATTAGTGCAAAAGTAAAACGAATATTTATTTTGTAAGATGAATCAAAAAAATGTCCTTTTATTTAGGAACAAAATATTCCATTACGTGAACGTGCACCAAATCTTATTGGTGATGGTCCATCTGGACCACCACCCATTGTTCCCATTCATCTTCCAAACACGTAAATGAATTTTTGAAAATAATTTATATATAAAATATTTTTTCTTGTCTTTTAATAAATAGAGAAGATCGTCGTGATTATGAAGATAGAGAAGGAAGAACAGAAGAAGAACTTAAACCATTAACACGTGAAGAATTAAAACAACGTGCAATTGATCATGTTAGAAATTTAGAAAAACGAGCTTTACAAAACGAACAAAGTAAATATTCGGATTTAGCACCAACATCACGTGAAAAAGGTACCACTGGAACATCAAGAATCGATAGTGGTGGGGAAACGGAAAAAACGTCAACTGCTCGAGGACGCTGAAATATGCACAATATAATCAACTGATAAATAAATATAGATATATACATACACATATGCATGTCATTTTTTAACTGTTGTCTTTTAATTATAATAAATCGCACTTATCTAGACGTTTACTGATAAAACAATCTTTTTCTTATATAAGAATTAATCTATGTTATTATTAAAATACGAACATAATCGGATTACGAACAAGAAAGTTCTATGAAGGATTAATATACTAATATCATCTAGTTAGTACATACGATTAAATTATGTAAGAATTTAGCTAATATATTTTTTGTAATTATTGATAGTATAAATAGAATAAAATGTTAATCATGGATTATTTATTGAAAAAATATACATGAATGAATTGATAATACAATATATGAAAGCTTTTTGAAAAGATTTTTATTACATTCATTCAATACGAATTAGTTTTAATTATTAAATTTTTAAAATAAACTCGAGTTCATCGTGTAACTAACTGATGACAATCATGTAATACAATAACGTGCATTACAAAAAATAACAGGTGATAAAAAATAAATATAGAAACTACCTGTACAATAGAATATTTGCGTCGTGTCAATAACATAACATGTGCCACCGTCCACATCATAACAGAGTGTTCCGTTGATCATAGTACCTACGGTTGTTGGTAGTGTACTATTTAACCATATTGCTCCATAACCACCACAATGATTTGAACCAGGTGGTGAGAGTGCTATTATGGTACCACTACTACCAACAAAACGTATCCAAGCCCCATCATTACTTGAATTAAATATTGGTCCCTCATCACATGTACCAAACATTCCGGAATTCGCAACATTTCTTGTCGGATCATCGATAGTTGTATAGGATGAACAAGGGGCTCCACTTTGACTTCCTATACTCACACTACTCGTCATTATTACTGTTGTTAATGCTAAAATGTAAAAAAAATTCTTTTTTTGCTCAATATCTTACATTTTAAGACATACATGAATTCGAATTAGTATATACTGTTATTGCTTGTGCTGTGTTTGATGAAGATTTAACAACACCAAATATAATACCGATAGCAATAGCTACAACTATTATAATTAAGACAATAATTATAAATGTAATAGCTATTCCTCGTACACTACATAGTTGTTTGTTAGGTGTTGTTGATAATCTAGATCATATATATTCTAGTTAAATTTATCGAATATTCTATTATCTTACTCATTAATAATAATAATATTTGTCGATGATGTTTGTTTAGAATCATAGTCTTGAAAAATAGTTTCTTCTGAATTATATTGTTCTACATCTTCAAATGCTTGTTGTTTATTAGCTGATGAATGATTAGCAAAACGAACTTTTTTTCTGGTTGTTTTAATTTTTTTTGGAGTATCGAAATTTGTTATTGAATCTTGTGGGTAACATTGTCTATTAGGTAGACAATATACTTCACCGGGTGATTGTTTTTTCCATCCAATTATACTCGATTTCATTATTCTTATGTTTTATGTACCAACCTCGGATTGTAAAAAGAGAGAATGGAATTATTCAATTTTTTTTTCTTAAGACTTCATACAAGAGAAGTTTCTTACGAATAAATAATCATCATGTGAATATATAAAAAATTTCTTCTATATAATCAATATTTTTTAATATTTATTTTATGTCGAATAAATAATCTATGAGGATTACAAAATTCTATATCGAATTATTGCTAATTTCAATTATATACATATGTATCATTTAGATGAAATAAATTTCTCGAAAAAAGTAAAGAAAAATTTGTCAGTTATTTTTAAGGATTATGTTCGTATTCAAACATTCTTTGACATCATCGATATTTTTTAAAATGATTAATGTTTGACTATGATTTCTATTTATTCTGATTAAATAAATAGTTTAATTCATAATGTTCATCAAAAGAAAGATATTCAACTGGTATAAAATTTTAATTCATCAAAATTGAATTTTTTTTTCTTGATCAATTATTGATACTGTATGTAGATCATTTTTCAAAATGATACTAAACGAGAAATCGGTCTAGTAAATGTGTCAGGAAACACACAAAAAAAGAAGAAAAGTTAATCTTGTTGGCAAACGGATGTTCATAAATCATATTAATACTATTCCCATTGTCATTTGTCTTGAATCTACTGTCGTTTGTTTCATTGTTTCTGATCATAAGTGATGTTATTACACACACACCGTGTATAGATATATACATATATAAGAGTCTAGTCACTCCATCAATTATCATTCCTTCTTGTTTGCTGCCATCGTATGTATATTCCCTTGTTGAAGATTCTTCACATTAACGCGTTCAACGAAACGAGGATAAATTGGTTTAAAGCTTGCTCTTTTCTCATCCACCCATCTGTTCTTCTATGCGTGTGCCTAACGTCTGCTCATTAACTATGCATATTGGAATTGAGATGGTGATAGTTGCATTTTTTTCTTCTTCTTCTTGTTTAAGTCTCTATTTTATCTCAAGAGACTTTGTCGCTCTTGTGTTGTCTCTCATCTAACTCAATGTATTTATATGATTCTTAAAAAAAAATGTATATATATATATATGAAATTCCAAGGTACTCGACAGTTGCGTGCTTAGACACACGAACAAGAGAGATCAATTAATTTATGTTCCATCATATTTTTCTCTTGATGATGATGATCGACAGTATTGATGTCGACATGCAATGCTTTCTTTTTTTCTCTCTATCTATGAAAGTTAAGATGAATCATTTAACCGCTAAAATATCTTCGCTTTTTTACAATATGTCTTTAATTTGATATCTATACAAAACAAGAAAGACAACAACAACATTTTTATTCTTTTGTTTTCTATACTGATAATTTTCTTAATAACGCCTCTTTTTTCTTTTTTGTCTTGTTCGTCTAGATGAACAGTTGTTCCACAGATTAGGTTACTTGATACATACGCGTGCGTATTGAACATACGGTTTGGTTCTATCAACATAAATGTTTGTCATCTTGTCAATTGTATTGAACATGACCTTTTTGTTTTTATCAGTGAAAAACAAGATTGAAAATGTTATCGGAAATATTTTGATTTCTTGTTTTAAACGTGTTCAAGCAGAAATCTATTTCTTCTTCATTCAGTTTTTTTTCCTATGATGTCCTCTGGGCTCTCTCACACATTGTATACACCAATAGAAACCCTATCTATATGCGCACACGCGCGAACAAACGAACGAACGATGATGGTAGTGGTTGTGTCTATCGTGCGGCTAATTGAAAAATTAATGAAGCAGATATTTTCAAGCAACCACCTCCTTCGCCTTACTGAATCCACGAGATAGATGAGACATCAACATCAACAACACGCTTCACAAGCAGCACCATCTCCAATCACAGCTCAACTGTATTCAAAGAGAGTCCCGTATGGCAAAGTAAAAAAAAAAATTAACAATCATCGACCAATAAGTATCTAAAATCGTTTGATGTATTTGTATATATATGTACATTGTACATTTGAGTGATAAAGTTAACCTGCTGTGTTTTTAATTATATATTCAGATATGTATTTAAATAGACATGAGAAATGTCGATCCGATATTTCCGTTGATTAGTTTTATTGATTTTTTCTATTTTTATATAAATATAGAATCATTTTTCTATACCGGAATAGGTAAACCACTAGGCAAATGATGAGAGGTGATTTTTGGCTTGTTGCTATTTGTAAGCCGATTATACTTAGTCGGCATGTACTTGACAAGTTACACACCCAAGAAAAAAAAAGAACAACTGTTGCTAAGCTGAAAAAGTTTTCGTCTTATTTTTCTTTTTGTAGTTGTTGTACTACGCGCAAATAACAGCCTCTAGGCAAAAATAAATGACGTAAGAAGAGCTCTATACATACATACATACATACATGTATATATATGTGTTGGCATCAAGAATCTAACAATCGTATTTATAGCTTTGATACACCGTCTTGATTGATTATCGATAAAAACAAAAATTCATTAGAATTAAATTCTTTCGAAAGAATCAGTTTGATTTTGAATACTAATTTGACCTTTAAAAAATTTGTGTTTGATAATCATTTTCAAATAGGTGATATCGATCTGTTTCTTTCTCGCCCTTTTAAATAAATGGCAAAACAATTTAGTACAAAACTCATTTATCATCATTGTGTCTATCTTTCTCTATTCAATTGAAGATATGGTATATATATATACACACGCGCTTTACTCATTTTCTGCTTGAATAACGTCAAGTGTTTTTTTATTTTGAAAATTTTCGTCTTCATCTTCTTCTATTTAGTTTTCATTTTCATCGATTTTCTTTTTTATCTGATTAAATCCATAGGACTAGTATATATCTTGGTCAATATTTATCTACTGAGTATAACGTGTTATTTTTTTGTGTCAATATCGTACGACGCGTCTATATAGTGGTGACCACCAGTTTGTTTGTCACAAATCCTCTAATCTCAGAAGCAACCGTAGTGATCAAGTGTACAACATACAGAACAAACACAGTCGATATCCCCCCGATCAAAAAACATCTCACACTCTTTTCGTACGATATTCCATTCCTCTTCAAATAAGTGATTTGACCAACAATACACAAATACACATATTCTTTATACGAATCATATTTCGGTCGATTTTTTTTTTCTATCCATCTGTTCACCGTGAGTTTTCATTTTCATATAAGCAGCAGTAACAGCAGCAGATGCCATCTTGCATCATTTTTTTTACATACACATGCATATATATTTATATATATATATATATATAAGAAAACGAAAATGAAATTAGCAAGTGTTTAACAACATGAGAATTTGCATTGCCGAAGGGTCTCTTTTGAAGATGATAAGTGTCGAATAATGATTATAATGATGATGATGATGATGATGGTTCTCACTCAAACATAATAAACAAACTGTAAAACTGTTGATAATCGTCGTCGTCGTCGTCTTTTATGCATAGATAAATGAACCAACGCATTGTCATCATTTTCTTTCGACACGTTTGTTGTTTTGTACGACACACCCTTTCATCAAAAGAAATAATCAAATGTGTTTGCCTGCTAGAGCAATCAAAATTATTCTCTCACTTGATGCAACTACACCGAGCCGACTTCACATATACACATACATACATACATACATACATTTGCTTCTTCTCTTTGTTCTTAATGTAAATGTCCGAAACATATGTGTGTATATTGAAGTTCCCATTTTTCATTTGAAGGAAGAAGACATTTTGACTTGACTTTTCTTGTCAATAAGGTGTCATTATTTTTTTTATCAACTAGTACCTGTCACGCACATCCTAGTGGCAAGTAATAATTAAACACTCGAACTGAGATTAAAGATCTATTAAGAAACGAATAAGACTGATGAGTATACCACACCCTTAACCGTTTTTCTTGTCTTCTTTTTTTCCATAAGATATATATGTTTATTTATGTCTATAATTTCTGGCATTCTATTAATTAAAGAAAAACTGCTTTCTTTTTTTTCAATAATAAACAATTGTGCTGTAAACCAGATTTATCTTTGTTCTGTTCTGGCTCCTCTCCTAGGCCAACCCACAAATTAGTGAAAATAATTATAAATGTATATATATACATCTATGTATATAGATATATACACACACACACACACACACACACTCATATATATACACGCTTTCTATCTATTGTAACGGGAGTGTCAAAAGAATGAGATGTGTATGTGTGTGAGTGTACATGAGATTCGTCTTGCGAACTCAAGCGTGACAATGCATCAATGATAAAATACTCGAGGGGACGAAACATACATATACATTGCCTCTATCTCTTGAGAGAAACAAGAACTCGTATCGCACCTTCTATGATTGTGTTGTATGTGTGCATTGAGCAGAATTCCTACTTTCCTTGCTTGCTTTCTTTCTTTCTTTTCTTTCTTTCTCTCGTTTTCATTGCAGTCTATATGGCAACAACAAAAGATGAAGAAGAGAAGAAGTACTATATTCTGTCTATTATTTGGTTGGTTGATTTTTTTCTTCACGTCATCATTTTCTCCGCACTTCATCGTTATTTGCTTGCTTGCTTTTTTTTCTTATTCTCCCGACCCGGTTCGTCGACAAGCGACCGAGAAAAGGAAGAAGCTATCCAATAGAAGAAAAGATGCAAGTAATTTCTTCTTTGCAAGTGAGGGTGTTTTTTTTTGTTCTTCATCAGAGAGTAACACACAATACCCTCTTCTTTCACTATTGCTGCCTTTCTCTCTCTGTCTCTCTCTCGCTTTCTCTCTACCTGTTCTTGTTTGTAAATCTTCGTCTAGCTATACACACACACACGCACATATACACGCACCAACAAAAACAACACTACACATATTATTGTGTATTGTTATCGATATTGTTATAAAGTATGTATTTACTATATGACAAAAAAAAAGTGAAGGTTATCATTGCTTTTTTATTTCTAAATTTTTTCATACTATGTTCATAGTCTGTTAATTATAATAAGAAGAGAAAAAGAATAATAATATTTAACAATTCAAGGATTTGTTTTAAATAGATATCAATTTTAATTCTTTGAAAGTCATTCTTTCTTTCTTGTTTTTTTCTTCTCTCAAGTAGATTTAGTATTCTTCTGATCTTTATTTTCTTTTATATATATATATATTATATTGAATGTTTATTTTTCTCTGGTGATTTTCGATTTCTTTCTTTTTTTTTCTCAACAAGTTGCTTTATTGTACATCGATGTTCTTCATCTCGTTGTCAACAAGAAGCCACGTAGTATATACAATACATATATATATATATATATATACTTGAAAGAGTCAATAATTGCGAGTTCGAGTGGCTCGTCATCGAACATATAATTGGCTTCGTGCAGTGGTAGTGTATTGGTATATGTTGGTAGAATTTACCCATACGTCTTCAACTTTTTATTTCATGTAGAACGATCTCCCCATGTTGTCGACATCTCTCTTATAGCTCTTGGGCAGATTTATCGCACCTTTCCTATTTTATTCATATGAATGATTTTGTATGCGTGTCATACTGACAGCTTGTCTTGCTAGATTGAATAAGTAGGTTTAGAATATAGTTGAGAAATAAACAAAATACTTTTTTCAGTAACAATATCTATATCACACGTTAGCACTTCGATTTTTTTCTCCCCCTCTCTCTCTCTATCTCACTTTCTCTCTCTCGATATTTATATATCTATCTATCCCGTACGACCTCTGAGCATGTAATGTGTCAAGCAAAAGACGCTCTGTTGTCTGTTCTGTTTTGCTTCTCCATGCATCATCAAACCATGAAATACGCATGTATGTATGGCCGTTTCTTCTTTGTCTACATTCCTTCTTTTCTTCGTCCTTTTTTTTTTATACTTCGTCTGCAGAGAGAGAGAGAGAAATGATAGTAAAACGATAGGAAATGATTAGAAAGAAAGACGATAGATAGATAGAAAAAGAGACGAAGAGAAGGAAAAACTACTCGCTATAATAATCTAGTAAATAACTTTATTTTTATGTATATATATATATATTCTAATTTTAATCAGATTGATTTTGACATGCGCATATTACCTTGTTACCCATCAAACAAATTAACAGATAAAAATCTAACATTTGAAGGGAATAAGGAAATATAGAGTGTACGCGAGAGGGATAGAGCGAGAGAGAGAGATAACATAAGGTATTGTCATTAGTCATATAGATCAAAAAAAGAAAACAAGAGAAGATGTGTTCATAAACGTTTGAAGTTAGCTTAAATATCTTTTCAATACTCAGGCACGTGTCTTGTTAATATGCTAATATATTTAGCAAGGGATATGATCATTTTGTTATCTTTGTAAAATAAACCGTTATTTTATTGGATAAAAGAACGAAGGAACAAAAAAAAAAAAGAATAATTTTTTTTTCAAAACAGAAAATATAAAATGAAGAAGAATCAATTTTGTACCCGTAAGCTATCTGCTTCTTTTTGCTCATACCGCCGTCGTTTCATTTACTTGAAGATTAGCATAAGGATTAAAATCTTCTGACTTTCTTTAGAAAAAAAAATTGACTCTTATCAATTACCCGTCGTCTTCTCTTTATCTTCATCTTTCTTATTTTGTGTTTCACACAATTCGATGGAATTAGAACAAGGAATTGATGAATAGATTTTTTCTTCTAGATGACGTTTTCTGCATGTGCTGCTTGTCGTGAACCAATACAAGATCAATATATTTATGAAGTATTAGATCGTGTTTGGCATGCAAATTGTATTCGATGTGTTGATTGTGGTCAACCATTAACTGAAAAATGTTATACACGCGATGGAAAACTATATTGTCAACGAGATTTCTTTAGGTATGATTATTATTACTATTATTATTAAATAAAGGGAGAAGCAAGACAATTATTGAGTGGTTTACCTCCTCCTAAGGCTGTATAATTCAATTGTATTAATTTGTTTTTCTATATGCTTATAACATAAAAAATGATTGATATTGATATAAGATCTTATGAGATAAAAATTGAAAAGAAGAAGAAGAAGAGAAAAAGAAAATTGATTGTTTTGTTTTTTTAAGACGTTATTGGTGTCGTCGTTGTTCTGGTTGTCTACAAGAAATTGGTCAAGGAGAATATTATTTACGTGCATGGGATCAATTGTATCATTATGATTGTTATAAATGTTGTATTTGTTCACGTAAAATGAATACAGGTGAAGAAATACATTTAACACAAGATAATCGTTTTATGTGTAAAGATGATTTTCTTACACATACAAAAAGTATATGTAAAAATCTTTCTGGTAAAAAAAACTTTTTTTTCAATAAAATCATAAAGCTAAATTATTCTGTTTTTTTTGTTACAGATGAATTTGATGATGATATTAGTAAATCTTCGTCAATATTAAATGGTAAATTAACATCACCTAATCGTCATATAAGATCACAACAACAAAATCGTTTATCAACAACGAATATTGAAATAAAAAATGAAAGTGATTTATCAACAACTACAGCAACAACAATTAACACATCATCATCAATACATGATTTTGATAAAGAAAATTCTTCCTTACAACAACAACTTCAACCATCAACATCAACATTATTAACAAGTACACCCGATTCAAATTTAAGTTCATCAGATTGTTTAAAAGAAGATGAATTGATTATGAATGATGGTGATATACAAATGTCGGATTGTTCATTAGATTGTAAAGATGATGATCAAATATGTATGACAAATACAAATAATTCTTCAAGTGGATGTTCATCATCACATAGTCATCATCAAAAAAAGAATTCATCAGCAAATCTTGATAATACAGATAATACAAATTTAAATGGAGGTGGACCAAAAAAGCGTGGGCCAAGAACAACAATTAAAACTAAACAACTTGAACAATTGAAATCAGCTTTTGCCACAACGCCTAAACCAACACGGCATACGAGAGAAGAATTAGCACGTGAAACTGGTTTAGCCATGCGTGTCATACAAGTATGGTTTCAAAATCGTCGTTCAAAAGAAAGACGTATTAAACAATCAATAACATGTGGTGGACCACGTAGACATTATTATCGACGTGTTGCATCCGGTAGACCATTCGATGAAACTGAAATGATTCCTCATCCGGGTTTAAATTATTTACCAGGTATGAATACACTTGTTTTTCTCTCTCTCTCTATCGATTGGACTATTTCTATAATAAAAATGTTTTTTACAGAAGGATTTCAAGGTGATTTTATGTATCAAGGACCGCCATCACAAACTTATAATGATTATCTTATGCAACAAGAATTGCATCAGAGACTTAGTTATGGACCACCACAACCACAAGGACCTCCACCACCACCAGGAGGTATGTGTATATATTGAATATAAAAATAAAAATTTTATTTTCTTTAATAATAGATCTATCATTTACTATGCATCATGAATTAGCCAGTGGTCCAGGTGGCCCGCCAGCAACAGTTCCTGAATCGACAGGACTTGATTCCGATGATCTACAACAACGTTTTCATAGTACTGGAAGTACAACACCACCGCCACCGTCACAAGTGGTTACTACAGGTGGTACTTATAATGATCATTCATGGAACTGATATGATATGTTTGTATATACACACATATCATTTCTTTTTTGTCACCTTTGTATAACAGTCGTTGTTTCTTTTTTTTCCTCTCTCGCTTGTATTCTAATGTTTTTTTTTCTCTATTACGGTTTTTTTCTCTCTCCCTTTATTCGGCTTTTTTCTTTTTTTCGCCTTTATCGTTGTTGTCATTGACGTCGTCTTCTTTTTTTTTGTTTTTTTGAAAGAAAAAAAATGATGATTTTTTGACATGATGTGACCATCTCATGCTGAGTAATAACGGAATTTTAGACAGCTGAGCAAATCTACACGAGCGGAAATGTCAACTTGAATGTGCGCGAGCGTGCGTTTCTTTGTTTCTCAATGTTTCCTGTCAGCAATGAGACAACTAGCACGGAATTGGTAGCAATTCCCATTTTCTATTAACTTACGAAGAACACCAATCATTTCTTTAGTAGTAGTAAGAATATTTTCACTATCAATGATTGACAATAAAAAAGGAAAGAAAGAAGAAAAGAAAAGAAAAGGAAAGAAAAACCTCGGGATTAATATTTGCTCGACAGATTCATCAATATTGACGATAACTGTGCATGACGATGATGATGAGAAATGAATTCGTACAACAAACTTGACGATGCCATGGAGAACGACAGTTAACAACCGATGAAAATCTCAATTTGCTTGTACAAATAAACGCGTATGCACGAACGTGCGGCATTATATGATTGAAAATGTGTTCAAAGGAAGCCTTGTCATTCTATGCATACATTGATCCACATAGTTAAGTTTGCTTAAGAAACCACAAGTATACATCTTATTGATGATTGAAGAAGATGGTGTGACTTAATCATCGAAGGAAACGATATATAGACATAGGCCACCAGCAGTGCAAGTGAATGGCTGTTGCTATTGAAAAAGGTGTTGTTTAATTTGTTTTTTTCTTGAATAAGATTTGAAGAAAAAAAAGGCAGAAAAAAAATGTCATGCTGAGAACAGAGGATTACAGATTAGAGTATATACTTAGCATGTATATGATCAAGACGGCAAATGATGCTTATAGTTGATCAAGCAAAGGTGTTACATGCACACGTGTATCTTCAAACGAATTCTTACGTAGAATTTAGTACCACCCTTATTTGATCAAACATATCGAAGAATAAATGTAGCACGTACATTGTTTTTTTCCGTCTTTCATTAGCATGTACCTTGAAAACAAAATATTGATTATCAATCTTCTATATTATTGAATAAATCGAACGGATGCGTATGAATATGATTCAATCCAAAAATACATTGTTTTTTTGAGGTGCTAATGTCTGAATATCATCCGGTTATTTACTTGGCTAATCTTGAGATATGTTATATAGCTTATAATTCATATTTTTCGCAACTGTTTGCCAATCAATGGTGTAAACAGAAAGACACTGTTAAGAAATTGACAGCATTGCTATGATTGATTTGAATAGTAGAATCAATGTTATGACACGGATTCAAACAATTTTTAACACATACCTTTTTTTTCTATCGGAAGCATATCGAATAATAAACGAAACAAAAAAAATCATTCAAGGGAAAATATTTAGCTTTTGTATAATGGTGAAAAATCCATATGCGTAATAATGAAAAAAAATACAATTATTCAAAATGATGATCATATAGTTTCAATTGAGGAAAACTTATACATAAGAAGATTTGTTAATAATTTCTTTCAAAAATCAAAATATAAATGTAATTGCTATTAAGTATATTTTTAGTTATGAGGATTAAGTTTTGAAAAGAGGCGATACAAGCGTAGAATTGGATTAAAATCATCAAACTGTTTTTACAATTGTATGATTTCTATTTATGTAAGTACTGAGAATTATTGACTTAAAAAAAAGTATTGGATGAAGTTGTTCTTCATTGTATAGGATGTTTTCGAATTAGAAAGATTTATTTAAATATGAGTAGTTAAAAAGTGTATACTAGTTTAACTAAAGAAAAAATGTGTTCCTATCTGCTGATCATATATAAATATTTTAAAAATTAGCGATAAGAAATAATCTGATATGCATCTATAATCGATACTTCGCATTTGATAAAAACTCATCACATGTGCTTGTAAATTTGTCCTAAAAATCCTTCAGATGTCGTTAATATTCATAAGAATAAAATCAGTTTATAGAAGTATAAATAAATAAAATAGTTTTATCTCAAAGAATAATAAAATCTATTTTTGAATCAAAATTTAACTTATGACGTTACATTTAAATAATATGAGATAACGCTATATGTCGTTGATTCGTTGAATCTTCAATCCATGAATCACCTACATCACAATATCGTAAGTAAAACCGTCAAGTAGGCATTACATTGAATAATAGAAAATCTATTGCAATAGTTACGTTATTTATTTTTTAATTTATTCTGATGAAATAAAAAAAAGAGAGTAACATTTATTTTCAGATATGTCTACTCGAGGACGCGGTCGTGGCGGCGGTGCTAAGCCAAACGACAGAACTTCCTCATCATCATCTGCAACTTCATCTCGTAGTGCATCATTAACACATCCAACAACTTCAACAACAACAACAACTCAGGATACTGATAAATTAATGAAACAATTAACAAATAAATTAGGTGCTGGCACTGGAACTGGTGCTAGTGCACGTCCTACACCTAAATTTACACCAAATTTAACTGCTTCAAAAAATAAAGATAAAACTGATTCTCCTGTTAATATCTCACCATCCAGCTCAAATAATGATTCATCATCAATGAATAGAAGAGATAATTTTAATGGTAATCGAGGTCATAATCCTCGTGGCGGAGGTGGTTATGGTCGTGGTGCTCATAATAATCGTGGAAATTTTGTGCAAATGGAAGGTATCTTTCAAGGTAATGCTCAAATACCTACATCATCAGCAACAGCATCATCATCTTCGTCTCGAATGTCATCGATTAAAACTGAAAATTCAAAACTAAATACAAGAATGCCTAATTTGAAAAACAAACTTGGATCAGCTAAAACATTAATTGGTGATGTCGATGGTCTTAAATATGAAATTGATGAAGAATATGAACCACGTCAAATTCCAATAGCTGAACGAAGATCTGTATTTGATGTTAAAAAAGAACCAGGACAGAATCAAAAAATTAAAGAACCTATTTCAACATCTTCAAAACATATTGATTCATTTATAGAATTATTTACTCAACAAAAACTACAAACATCAACAAAATCAATTGTTAAAGATGAACCAATTGAACCAACAGATATTCCTAAATCCGACGAACCTATATTTGATCCATCACAACTTATTCTTATGCAATTTCCCGATGTTTTACCATGTACACGTACATCATCATCATCAACAAAACCTGAATTAACTTCATTAAGTGATTTACCAGATGGTTTTCTTGGTAAATTACAAATATATAAATCTGGTAAATGTCGATTAAAATTAAATGATGATACATATCTTGATGTTGATATTGGACAACCAACATCATTCTTACAAAATGTTATGGTAACAGAAATGGCGTCAACTAATAATAATAATACAACTGAACATGGAACAAATAATGATATGAATAAACTTGTTTGTCTTGGTGATATTAAACATAAACTTATTGTTTCTCTTGATGTTGATCATGTTCTTCAAGATACTAGACAATAATAATATAAAGGAAAAAAAAAGCATATATAAATATAAATATATACATACATATATATTAAAGAAAATCAAATTTTTTTATTATGATTATTATTTTCTCGTGTTTTGATCAATTTTCAATATATTAAAGGATAATAAAAGAAACGAACATGTATATGATATTCTCGTATTTATAGTCGTTCGTTAGATTTATCCTTTTTCGATATAAATGAGTCATGTACAATTTTTTGAAATACATAGATCTCAGTGATTACGAATTTCTGAAGAGAATTTAATAATTAGTAGTTTATAAAAAGTAATTCCTAATATTTACTCTAGATGAATGATACTTTAATTTCTCGTGTTTTATCAACAATTCAATATAATCAATTTCTTGCTGGTCTTAGTGGTGGTGTTGTTTCATCAGTAATTCTTCATCCATTTGATTTAGTTAAAATTCGTTTTCAAGTAACTGAAACAAAATCATCAATTCAAAATTCTTCTCTACCATATCGACCTCGTTATACGAGTTTATTTGATGCATTTCGTACAATCTATCGTGAAAAAGGTTTGCTTCATGGTTTATATCAAGGTGTAACACCAAATGTTCTTGGTAATGGTATGTCATGGGGTCTGTATTTATTTCTTTATAATACAATTGATGTTTTAAATACGAATGAATATAAACGAAAAAATTTAACACTTAAAGATCGTATTATTTATTCTACAATAGCCGGTGTAATAACAATAAGTATAACAAATCCAATATGGGTTATTAAAACACGTATGTGTTTACAATATTCTGATTCTAAATCGAATGTTTATTATAAAAATATGTTTGATTGTATACGAAAAATCTATAAATTAGAAGGTATGAAAGCATTTTATAAAGGTCTTACACCTGGTATATTCGGTACAATTCATGGTACAATACAGTTTGTATCTTATGAACAAATGAAAGATTTTTATGTTAAAACTTTTCATACAACAGAATTTTCAACTCCAGTTATATTAATGTTTTCTGCTTTATCGAAATTAGTTGCTGCTAGTACAACATATCCATATCAAGTTGTACGAACACGTTTACAAGATCAACATCAACAATATAATGGTGTATTAGATGTTATTAAGAGAACTTATAGTAGGGAAGGTATTAGTGGATTTTATAAAGGTATGGTTCCAGCACTTTTTCGAGTTGTACCAGCCTGTTGTATAACATTTGTTGTTTATGAGTTTGTTTTGAAAGAATTAAAAGGTTAAAGTAATTTTTTTT
>CAJNOI010000198.1:26984-39181 GCA_905250115.1 Adineta steineri
ACTTATTCTACTGGTGTTAGTTCTCAACCATATTCAGTTGTTATTCTTGATTTTAATAACGATACCCGATTAGATATTGCTGTTGCTAGTTATGGAACTAGTCATATCGGTGTATATTTCGGTTATGGTAATGGAAGTTTTATGAATCAACAGATATTCTCTAGTGGTTTTAATTCACATCCATTTGCATTGGCTGTTGGTGATATAGACAATAATAACTTAACTGATATTATTGCAACTAATGATGGATATGGTAATATAGATGTTCTTATGAAAACTTGTTAATATGACATTTTTCATTTAAACTTTCATTTATTTCTTTTTTTTTTGCACTGTATTTTCATCAAAACATTTTAAAGTTTAATTTATTAAATTCTTTTGTTCATTTAGAATTGTTTACTATGATCAAAGAGATAGAACATTTAAGAATAGTTGAGATATTTTACAAGATTTATATCCACACAAATATTATATTTCAAAGCCATTATAAAATCATTAAGATTGAAATTTTTTGTCCTTCTGCAACATCTAAACTAATCGTCGAAGAAAAGATTCTTGATGTTTAAAAATGTATTTGGTTTCACTGTTCAATCTGTATCGTCATCTTGTCCTATATTGCAAGTAATAACGTATGAAAATATGTATTGAATAAAGTAAATACTTTTTTTGTCGAATAAATCAATTAATTAAAAAATAAACGTTAGAAATAATGATTGTTGATAAATAACTATATGATTATTGAATTGAACATGTTATATTTGCTATACTTTGTTTTTATTGATTTATGTCAAGACAAAAGACAGTAGATTAGAAATAATAATTTATTTAACAAATTTATCAATATTTTGCACTACAATAATTTTACTTGATTTATATATATCGTAAATATATAAAACAAGTACATAGTCATTACAATACAAGATGGACCAAAAGTCATTTTACTATAAAAAAATTGAATACCTTCGCTATGGCTCGTATGAATGAACTAAATTTTTTACTGCTGATAGAGGAGTAGTTATAGTCTCACACATTACATTTTCTTTCTAATTTTTTCTAATTTTTGTCGAAAATTTGTTAAACGAAATGGTTTTTCACCAAAGAACATAGGTGCAGCTATAATAACATGATTAGTTGATGTAGATGTTTTCGTTGATTCTCGTTTGTTATCATAAATTTGATCAATATTCGTGTAAACTTTTGTTAAATTTGAATGATCTTTAGAAAGCGTTTGTTTTTGTGCATGAACAAATTTTTCATAGAATGACAGTGCTTTTGCATGTTCACCTATAATTTGATATAGTTGACTAATATTGGCATAACTTATAATTAAATCACGATGGTTTGATGGTAGAGTTTTTTCACGAATTTCAAGTGCTTTTTCATAGAACGAAAGTGCTATCAAATATTCTTGCATTTTTTGATAAGTTAAACCAATATTATTATATGAATTCGCAAGATCAGGATGATTAGCTGGAAGAGTTTTTTCATAGATTTCAAGTGCTTTTTCATGAAATGAAAGTGCTTGTAAATATTCTCCTAAATTATCATGTATTAATCCAATATTATTATATGAAGTAGCCAAATCAGGATGATTAGAAGGAAGAATTTTTTGTTCGATTTCAAGTGATTTTTTATAATATGTCAGTGCAGTCTTATAATCGCCCATATTATCATGTACAGAACCAATATTATTATATAAAATTGCAAGCATAGGATGTTCTGACGAAAGTGATTTTTGACAAATTTCAAGCGCTTTTTCATATGAAGAAAGTGCTTTTGGATATTGTCCCATATTATCATATACCATACCAATATTACTATAGGAAATAGTTAATGAAGGATGATTTGGTAGAAGTGATTTATTTTCAATATCTAAAGTTTTCTCATAAAATGAAAGTGCTTTGGCATATTCACCCATTTTTTTATATACAGAACCAATATTATTGAGACACATGGCAAAATCTGGATGATTTGATGGAAGAATTTTTTGATAAATTTCAAGTGTTTGTTCATAGAATGAAAGAGCTTTGGAATATTCTCCCATATTATCATGAAGTAAACCAATATTATTATATGAAATAGCCAACGATGGATGATTTAAAGGAAGAGTTTTTTGTTCAATGTCTAGTGCTTTTTCATGCGATGATAATGCTTTAGAATATTCACCCATACATTTATATACTAAACCGATATTTTTATATGAAGTAGCTAATGAAGGATGATTTGAAGGAAGAATTTTTTGTTCAATTTCAAGAGCTTTTTCATGTGATGAAAATGCTTGACGATAATCACCCATATTTTTATATACTAAACCAATATTATTATACGATGTTGCCAATGATGGATGATCTTCAGGTAGAATTTTTTGATAAATTTCAAGTGATTTTCCATAACAGGAAAGTGCTTCATCATAATTACCCATATTATTTTGTACTTGACCAATATTATTATATGTAGTAGCTAAATTAAGATCATCGGATGGTTGAATTTCCTGATAAATCTCAAGTGTTTGTTTATATAATGAAAGTGATTCATTATAATCACCTTGATTACGTTTAACTAATCCAAGTTGATGAAAAAGTAATGCTTTTTCATTTTTATCATTTGTTTGATCGAATAATGTTCGATAGACTTGTTCAGCTTTATCAAATTTACCTAATTTTATTAATAGCATACCTAATCGATGCCATCCTGTCGAACCATTCGTTTCTTCACGAAGTAATTCTGTAAGTGCACTAAGTTGTTTATTTTTACTATTCGTTAATGTAAGTATTACTTGATAAAGTCTATTATTTTTTTGAATTTGTTTGATTTCACCAATACGAAAAACAGTATGCATCGAAAAAAGTATTTCTTCTTCATTTTTAAAATAAGATTCAACTTCATTAATAAGTGCATAGGGTGTTGCTAATTCCGATTGATCAATAACCATTTTAAATAAAACACCAATTAACTCAGTATTATTTAAAGCATCTTCTGAAAATTCTAATGATACTTCACGTTTTTTACTTGTTGATAAAAAATTATTAAAAGACATGAGACCACCTTTTGCACGTAATAATTTTTCAAAATCTTCTTTAGATAAACCTTGTCCACGATAAACAATAAATGAATGTTTTTCTTGCCCTGTTGTCTGTTTTATATAAAGTTTATTGATTTCTTCATATAAATCATGTATAAAAAATCGCATTTTAATAATTGTATCAACCTCATGAGTGCGTAATGCTCGATTAAGCACGGAATAAATACAACCAGGATGTGTATACCAATAGATAGGTGAATGTTTATAATAATCTTTTTCAAATACTTCAAGAAAATTTAATTCAATTGAATTATTAACATATTGATTTTGACAATATGAAACAAATTCTTTAACAGATTGATCATCATATTTAATTTCAAGTAAAATTTCTTTAAGTATTTGCGTATACATAAATGATTGATCAAGTTGATCGAGATTTTGTTCGGATGCATCAGTCGGTGCAACAAAACTAAGTGAAACAATATTTTGTTCACATTTTTGTATATCTTGTTTTAATAATGCACACATTGGTGCAATTTGTGTGAAAACACCTTTTATTTTTTTCCAAGTTTTTGCCCATGGATCATGTTGTGCTTTGACACCACAAAATATATAAATTGAATCAATTTTTGTCATATGATGAATATGTGGGATTGTACATTGACCAAGAACACCGGATATAATCATAAAAACTTTTTCATATTTAATTTCATCTAAAAATTTTACACATTGATTCGGATTACTAAATATATGAATAGAATTAATAATAGATCGAACTTGTTTAATAATATCACGACATTCATCATCGAGTCCTTGATCCATATATGGATCTAACCAAATAAGAACAAAATTTTGTATAACACGAGGATGTGTTCGAAATCGTGAAAGTGTTGATGTTTTCTTTTTATTATTATTATTTTCTTCAGCATGTGAATTGTTAATAATTGTAGTAGGTTTTTTTTTGTTCATAATTGTTGTATAATAAAATGATAAATGTTGTTTTATCATACACTGAGATTTTTTTTGTTGCTTCTACGATTATTTTTATATGTTGGAGAAAATTTCACGGTAATTTTTGATTTAAAATCGTACTGTGTTACGTATCGAAAAAAGAAGAAGAAGAATCAACAAAAATACTCATTGGCAACCGGAGAACGAACGAAAGAACGAGAAAGAAAAGGGGGAGTACAACGCAGATATTTTACTGGCATATGTGTACTATAAACTTGTAAGGAATGTAATTTGAAGTAAACAAACATTATTTTATAAAAATATAGAAATTCTGAGTGAAAAAGAATTTATTTTATTTCGTCGAAAAAAAAAACAAACTTTTTCGCCGATTTTGTTTCTAATTGTACTATGAAAACGATTAAAAATAGTCATAAGAATTTGATGTACATTTATTAATATTGATTTTTGAATATAGATCGGCTAAACTTGATACATTTATACCTTGAATGTATAGAATAAAGACCAAAGGTTACTAAAAACGACAGAAAAAAAATGTTATCAGTATCATCTGCTTCTATTATCACATGTGATATCCACACAATCATTCTTTCTTACCGTCATTACCATCCAAGTATATACTTGCATAGATGCAAATGATATCTTCTAATATTTTATTACTATCAATTGTTGTTGTTGTTGTAGTTCAATCATCATCAGTAACATTAAATACCGTTGGAAAATGTTTAGGTGATTTAACAACACAAGAACTTGCCGGTTCATATAATTATCTTCAATTATCATCAAAACTTGGTACAACAAATGCTTATCCAGGTTTTTCAAGTTTATTTATTAAATTAAGCGAAGATGATGCATCAAAAGCTCATGATATTGTCAAATTTTTAGCATTACGTAAAATTAAATTAGATCGATTAGTCAATGGAAAAGGTGTTTCAATTCGTGATGAAATCAAAAATGCCAATACTATTGATCTTAGTTTAAAAGAAGCTCGTCATCAAAATACAAATGCATTGAAAATAGTTCAACGATGTCATCAAGACGCTAACAATATAAATGAAGCTAATATTCAAGATTATCTTGAATCTCATCTATTAGAATATCATATTAAAATTGATAAACTTTTAGAAGATTTTCAACATCGTCTTGATGATGCTGAAGCAGTAGACAAAGAATTAACAATATTTATGCTTGATGAAGAACTTTTAAATACGTATGGTGATCAACGTAAAGATATTTTCGCTTAAATAAAAAACATTAATTCGGAGGACTTTATATACGTATATGTAATTTCTTTTCTTGAATGTCATGGCAAATACAGGAAAAAGAAAACAAAACAAAAAAAAATGAGAGAAAAAAAAAGAGAAAACCAACAGCAACAAAAAAATGTACAAACCAAAAACAAAAGAAATAAATGCAAAAAAAAGTTGCGTTATTTTTCATTTCAATGAGTATAGTTTAGATCAGGTTAGTTCATGAGCTTGTTGTGCCACATGGACAAAAAAATCATATTTATTCGCTTTTTGTTCTCCACATTGTGCACAACGAAATGGATTATCTGGTGAATAATGTAATTGTTTATGTGTACAATACATTGCAAAATCTTTAAAGATAATTTCACAATGAAAACATTCAAATAAACGTTTTATTTGACATTCATCAACTTGTGTTTGTTGATCATGACGATTAATTATTTCATTTGAATGTTCATCATTACTTGTATCAGATGAATATTTAAATGGTGGTGCTTGTCCTTTTCGTTGTCGTTTAAGATGAGTATTATTATCAAGTTTGGTTGATGGTAGATGATTCTCATTCGATTCACTTTTAATGCATGATGATAATAAGGAATAACCACCATTGAGTAAAGATGGTGGAGGTGGAGCATGATTGTTATTACTATCAAGATGATATGAATGAACACCAGTAGGTGTCGTAGATAATGAACTAGCAGATGATAAATGGGATTGGATTTGTTGTGTAAGAAATTGTTGATATGGTGCAATGAAGTCATTTAGCTACAAAAGAAGATTGACAGATTTATATGAATCAATGAGGAGAAGGAGACCTTCTAGAAATAGTATATCTAATATTATTTATAGGAAATCTATCCTTGGATCATTTTTACATATATATAACCTTCTATATATTACTACTACTCCTCAAATTATATTGTACGATCTTTTCATGTAATTAGAATCTGTATAAGAGATCCTTGAACAATTAAGTCTTTCTCACTTCGAAGATAATAGTCACTCGTCTCTATTAAATGGTAATATATAAGTCTTCTATAATTGCTTCAAAAGCACTTGTTGTCTCTTCAAGTAAATTGTAATATCTCAAATAATTACCTGTCCATTATTGAATGGTCCAATTTTTCCATTAAATAATTCCATTAATTTTGTTGCTGGATCAACTGTTGCACTAGCTAGAAGTGATCGATTAAGAAGATCACTTTTTTTACATGCATGTTGAAATAAATGTACGCCAAGACCTTCTTTCGATGCAGCAACATAATCACATAAACTACACACTAATGGTGTTGATGGCATATTTGATGGCGTTGTTGTTGTGTTTGATGTTTGTTGATTCATGGAATCCATTTGATGTTCATCATTTGATATTGGTGACATTGCTGCTGCTGATGAACTAATTGATGATGTTGATGATGTACGTTTAACAAGTGGTGTCGTTGATATTGTTGGTGCTGTTTTACGTTTTTTTGGTGCTGGTGGACGTGTCGTATTTTTTGATGATGAACCTGTTGTTGTCATTGTTGGTGGTGGTGAATTACTATTTGTATTATTATTTATAATTCCATTCGAATATTCTTTAAGAAATTCTTCAATATTTTCATCAACATAAGGTTCATGTCCTTCGATTTGTAAATGTTCTTGTAATGCTTGATACTGTTTTGATTCAAATGAACAATTTGAACATTTAAATAAAAGATGTCGATAATGAGATTTTTTATGTGAACGTAACATTGATAAATTTACACATGCATAATCACATCTATAATAAATATATAGAGAAGAAAAAGATCTTTTAATTTTTCAATAATTTGAATTTATACTTTGAACATTTAAATGGTTTAGAACCAAGATGATTACGTAAATGATATTCAAGATGATGTTTATATTCAGTAACAAATGGGCAACTTGGACATTCAAGTATTTTATCAGCTCGTATATGTACTCGATGATGTGCCCAATAATCTTCCTATAAATATGATTATCGATTCTATTTTCTTATAAGAATATATATATCTGACATACTTTAACACTAGATACAAATGAACATTGTCTACATCGATGAACTTTTGCTTTACTTGGTGGAGTTGATTTTTCACTGTTGTTATTCATATTAGTCATATTTGATGTTGGTTCAGATTTTATTGAAGTTGATATAGGAATTGATGGAATTAATGGTTGTTCAGGTATTAATTTTGTAAAAGTATTTGGTGAATGTGTTCGATTATGTTCATCAAGACCCGATGATGAATCACAATAGAATCTATTTAAAAAAAAAAAAATTTTTTTCTTTGTTTTAAATATAACGACAATATTTTTGTAAAAATCAATAAGACAAACAACAGATTAGACTTTCTTACCAAAAACAAAAACTGAGAAAAGAAATTCTATATGAAAATATTTCTTGATTTTTACTAGAAAAGATTTTTTTATTTACCCGCATGCATAACATTTATATGGATAATGAACAGATATATGTTCAAGTAAATTATCTTGATTAGCATTTGAACCACAACGTATACATTGCACTAAACCATTGGTTTCAACACGATATAATTTAAGAATTTCTTCAATTGTTGATAAACATTTTGGCCATTCAATATCATGTTCATCACTTTCTTCATGATTACTATTTGTTATTTCATGATTCACAGGTGAATATTTCATTTCCTAATATTAATAATAATCAAGATTTAAAATAATTTAACAAGAATCAAAATTTATACCGTTTGATTATTATTATCATCATCATCACTAATTGGTTCAATTGCATGATTAATATCATGATTCTAATAAGATAAATTTTAAATAAAAATCAAATAATTCTATTAGAAATCATACTGAATTTGGTCGTTCACCACGTGCAGATAATGACCAAGGTCGAAGTGGTTTACGTCGCTAGTTAAGAAAAAAAAATATTTTAATATTTTTGTTTTATTCTTTCATACTCGACTGGCACTTTTGACAGGTTCATTCTCATTGATTGATAAAGTTGTACTTGATGGTTTGATTAACTAAAAAATTATTAAAATTTTTTTTCAAAAACATTTTTTTTCGATAGTAATAATTTACAGAAACGGGAGTATTGTTAGTATCATTTGAAACATTAACTTCTGTTGTTGTTGTAATTTTCGATGTATTATCAAACATAGCTAATTTTTTTTTTAGTAAAAGTGATGAATATTGAGTATCATTAGATGTTGAAACATCGGATATTGTTGTTGTAGACATAGGTAAAATTTGGAAATTTTCAATTAATGGAGAAGACGTTGGAGATGAATGTTGCATATTTGAATTCTACAAAAATGTCAGATAAAACATGCAACTCTTTCTAAAAGATATATACACAATGATCTGGCCCCGTTCATGGGTGGCGTGTGTGTTTTTGTTCGTCGTCGTGTCCTCTCTCTCTCATTTGTTTTTGTGATCGCTCTTTTTCTCTCTCTCTCTTTCTCGTGCTTATATTCTCTTTTTTCCTCTCTTGGTTCGTGTGTACAAGCAAGACTTCTTTTTCTTCTTCTTCTCTCTTTTCTTTTTGTATAGTAATGGCAGGTTCAGAAATGGCTTTTTCGAGGTGGACGCGACGGCGCGCAAAGCAGAAAAGAAGAACAACATCTTTTCCTTTTCTTTTCCTTCTTCGTGTATATGAAAGAATATGCTTTCACATAGGACTCGCTCAGATTTTTTTTTTTTTGTACATATACATCTATGCATGCATACATATGTCTAATTGTATTTCTCGCCGGGGCGACTTGACCATCGGTCGACGATGAACGATGGCGACGCCATTTTTTCTCTTCTTTCTTCTTTTTCGACTATACTATGAAGAGTTTTTTTTTTTTGCTATACTCTTTCTTCACCGACATGAATCAAGAGTCCAATATGTATACAAAATAAATATCGCAGAATGTATACCGAAAGAGAACGACCCGAATTATGATGATTTTTTTTTCTTCTCGTCTTCTCATGTTCAGTACAACAGAGAGATGCCTTTTCTTTCCCTTTCTTTTGTTTGGATAGAATAGCACAGTTGAACATCGACATATAGACATACACAAAAAAAAAACAGTCGATCGTTTTACCAGAAGAAAGAGAAAAAATTATGACTGGGTGACCGTGTTTGCTCGTTTGGAATAATATAGTCTGAATGAACCTTGATCTTTGTATAGCATGATGATAAGTAACTAACTGAAAAGAAATGTTCCGGATTTTGAGAATTATATGATTTATCGGTAATCAATAAATGTTTTTGTCAAATATAAAAATGAGTAATTTGTTTTCGAAACTCATTAAAATACATATCAACTAAAACTTTGTTTCCCATGAACCTTTTTGTTTTTTAATAATGTTGTCCAACAAAGATTGACACTCATAATGACTTTGGTAAATTATATATTCGTTTCTCTTTTAAGTATAATTGAAACGACAATTACTTGGTAATGGGAAGTAATATCAATCTTTCTTTGTTAATATATACCTTGAAAAAGAAAGAAAGATGAAGTTCAGTTGTTTTTTTCTTCTTGTTTCTGTTCAATTATATATATGATATTGCTTTCGTCTTTCTTCCCTTTGACGAAAATAAACGAACGAAACCTTTTGAACACAAAAGAATAAGTTCGAAGGTTATTTTTTCACATACGTAAAGAGAATGAGAAAGAAGAAGAAAAAAAATCTTGAATAAAAGAGTCTATTTCGATACCTAAAACTACTTGTGTGTCTACTTTTAATCCATTCAATAAATAGTTCACGAATATTGAACTCGCGAGCTTTCTTTTTTTTTTGTCTTGATCATTTTCTCTTTCTCTACGTGTCTGTTGTTCGATATGAATAAAAAGCTTTTCTCGCTGTTTTTTTGTCGAATGTCCGTTGGCTACTGACATAAAATAAATTCTTTCTTTCAACAGATTGAACACGTTCGTTTGTCTCGTATATTCAACAAAACATACTTGATTTTAAACGATCGCGTTTTTTTCTTCTCTCTCTCTCTCTCTCTGCTCTTTCAATCATTCATCACTATTATTATTCATATACAAAAAGAATTTCTATGGCTCTCATAAAAAATAACAGAATAATTCAGGATTGTTCTTCTTAAAAGCCTATTGAAAAAGAACAATGATAACAAAATTGAACGTTTATTAGTTGAAAAAAAAAATTTCAAAGTCGACAAAAAAACACCTGTGGCAAATACTTCACTATAGTAATTACAATGTTGATGAATTTTCAAGAGCTATTCAACATGTATTTTTAATCATCTAGTGGAATATATTTTTCTCTTTGTAGTAAATACAATAGAATATGATAATTCAATAGGAAATTTCTTTTTGATTATAAAACAATGTCTTTTATTACTTGTAGTAAAAAAGAAAGTTGAAGTACAGTCAATAAAACAAAAAAATATTTGAACTACGTTGTACATAGTCCACAGATATAATTTGAATTTCTTTCTTTTTTTTGATGAATCATTATATATGAAAGTTTTTTTTCTCCTTGTTCTGATGAATGTTATCTATACATTTGATAAGAATCTATTTGGACACTTATTCATTTTACGCTTAACATGGATTTTCGAGCATTAAAATCAAAATTAACGGGAAAAGTAAAATAAATATCATATAAAATTCGATTATGAATTTTTTTTCTTATAGAATTTAAGTGAACTAAATTTAGCAACACTATCTGTAAATACATTAGATAATCGTCAAAATTGTGATATCGAAAAATTACAAAATGAAATTGAGATCAAACAAAAAACGCTGGATGTATCCATAAGACATATGCTTATTACTCTCGATGCAAATATTGATGATTTTCGATTAACAATCGATCAAAAACGAACAAAATCTAAAATACCGAAGTTATCAGTATGTGATCTTTGGCTTCGATTAAAAACGATTGAACAATTACAACCATATCCACTCGTTACTTTTCTACGTACAAATCAATTGTATAGATCAGAAATTAAATTTACAGGAATAAATAATGATTGTTATGAAAATGAACAAGACTTTTCATTTAATTCACGACGTTGTCGTTTTACACATTTTCATATATGTGTAGGATCAGATGAATTTAATTTTAATGATGGTTCTTATGTTGGTTTAGTTGTATTTTCTTATGATAATCTTTCAAAATTTATATTAAATAAACATCATTCTCAACGGGGTGATATTATAATAAAACACATGAAAACTTTTACTCATGCACAAATATCACAACGAGGAATATATGATGCTTTATTTAAATTATATTTCAATTGTTCAATTGATGAAAAATTTATCGGTATTGGATTTTTATATTCGAATAAGAAATGGCATTTTGATTTAATAGCATATGATCATCGAGAATTATATCCATACGAATATCGAGTATTTGATCTATATTTATTTACACATTGGTTAACAAAATTTACCGTACCGCATAATGTTCAAGAAATGGAAATATATGCCAAAGATTTAGTATTGAAACAATGTGATATTGTTAAGAAAAAGTTAATTGAAGAAGATAACATAGATTTATCAAATATGTGGATGGATTTTATTGGTAGTGATGCAAAAGATTTACAAATAGCTATTAACCAGTTTATTCAAATAGCAGAAAAAGAAAGTGAAAGTATTTTCAAGGAAATAGTTAGAAAAAAACGAGCTTTGAATGATAACTAACATTACATACATAATCAAATCTATAAAGATAAATTTACTATAATTTTTGAAATAAAATAAATATAGATTAAATGATAATCCATTTTTTTTCCTCAAATCTATGTATATTGACAACTACAAACATTTTCGAAAATTGACTGTGCCTAAATGGTAATACGACGCGCCTGTTTTTTATACTATCTCGTCTATGTATCGCGATTTAGATATATGTTATTTTGTATCTATTGTTGTTTATAGGAAAACATAAATAAATAAAACTGACATGTTTCTATGTACACATAATAAAGAATGTTTTTT
>CAJNOI010000198.1:46766-58990 GCA_905250115.1 Adineta steineri
AATCTTATTATTAACGAACGTTATTTATTTATTGTTGATGTCTACATAAAATAGAAATAGGGATATTCTATCGACCAATTGAAATTCTTATTGTCTCAATTAATTTATTTAACTGAAGATTGTACTATATTAGCTATTCATTAAAAAAAACATGAATTAGTCAAGTGTTCATGTTCCTTTGAAATAAAGTGGAAAAGGAAAAGAATAAGAAACTCTCGGAAATGTTTTTTTTCTACATTGATGAATAATAATGGAAAAAAGAAAAAACAGTTCATGTTTCCTTTTTCTGTTCTTTATTTAAGATTTCTCTGTTCTTTTTCAAATGTATTGTGAATGTCGATAAGCCATCCGGAAGTCTGTTGACGCTCATGCATAGACAGCCAAATCAAGCGACTATAATTTTTATTCAACCATTTCACAACCGAAGGCTAATGGAATGGAATGAATAATCTTCTATACTTGCAATCACACGTCCTTCGTGTTGCCTTCATACATCATTTTCTGTTCATCCTTTGTCATTGAACTTCAAGCGTCACTCACATGCATATAACTACAAAACCCATTAATAAATATATATATATCTATTTCTCTTAAAGCACGCAAAATTGAAAATATTCCTATCTCAAGCATGCTTCTTTTCTTAGTTTATTATTTCTTACACTGTTTGACACATATACAAATCATGATAATGAAGTATCATGTAAAAACAATGAATGGATATAGACAAGGATGATAGCGGGACTAGGTCTATTTTATATGGGCAATGTCAACATGGGACTTTCCCGAATAGAAAATCCAAAGAAAGAAAAGAAAAAAGAAAGAGAAATAAGAGGACGACCGACAGAGATGACTACAACATCTATCGGATAAGAAGCAGGAGAAAATAAAACAGAACAGAATAGAAAAACCGACGTAATTGGTACGACCGTTACGCGACTAAGAGAGGCACATACACACAACACACATGCATCAATAGAGCCATAGTGCTACGAAAGATGCGTATGTTGGTTGATGCTAAAGAGAGACTATCTCATCTGTTTGTATTACTTCGTCGTCGTTTGTCTCTGTGATAGATGCGTCGATGACGGTTGTAATCGTTCCACAGTATTTCTTGTTTATCCGAACACTACCACCATAACGTTGGTATTTCTTTTTTCTTTTGGTGAACTCTATTATCTATAAACTAATACTAATATTACCAACAACAACTACTGCAATAAAACAAGAAAAAACAGGACGAAATAGACATACAATTATTACATGTTTTGGGTAAGTTGATGTATACTTGTTTGTATATTATTAGAACATCAAAAAGAAACTATCGTTTTCTTTCTTTTATGCCTTGTAAGGAAACCTTACAATATATTAATTAAACAAATCTAAAATAGGAAATCTGTATTAATACACTCGAGGGGATCCATTCATCAGCTTAATGCTAAACTCAAGAAAGTTGTCATTTTACTGATGAAAATAAGATCTCTTTGATAGTATCCGACATATTGACAGACGCATAGAAAACGAAATACTTATCTTTCCATAAATATAATTATAAATATTCATGGATCTGTGAACTTCCTCTACTCGCCACTTCTTAACAAAAAGTCAATTTTCATCAAAAATTTCGAAAATGAGATATAGTTCGTCTTCATATCTTTTAGAAATAATATGATTTTCAAATTTGTTTGTTTAGAAGAGCATGTCAAACTACAGTGCAGAATTTTGTTTTAATTAATCTCTTATTTATTATGTATACACATGCTCACAGTAATGGACAACCATTTAATATATTTTTTCGAAGATAGAAAATCTCTGATATTATTTATGTGAATGCAATGAATGGAAATAACTAATGTCTCCTTAGAGAAAATTTGATAATTCTTTTTTTGTTTCTCTTCCTTTTTCCTTCAAGGATCCAAATCTTTTCTTTCTTAGAACATATATCTTTTCTTCTAGTTCTTCTGTGAACTCAACAAAACTATTTGTAATCAAAGCTAATGAACATTGTAATTAAATATTATTGGAAATATCGTCGTAAGAAAGAAAAAAACTAAATATTTTAGTTATTGAAATAATAGACAAATATAATGACTATTCAAATACGTCGTCGATGTCGACGTTATTATCTCGGTCGTTTTACTATTTATTTACTGATATTATCTGCTACATGTTCAACTGGTATACTTTCATATAATTTTTATTTAAATATTTTTTCTGAACAACATAATGAAAGATATAAAATATTTATTGTTGATAAAACTGATCTTGATGATGCACAAATAAAACCAATTCAAAATATACATCTATTACATAAAGATTATTTTAATATAACAAATCTTGCTTGTCGATATCCAAAATTAGCGATTAATAATCCTGAAATATGGCAATATTTAGATCCAATTACACCATCGGAACCAGATTGTGAAAAATCAACCAATTGGGTTTATGTAGATAATGGTTTGTTGAATAAATAATGAGAAGAATTATTTCATTGATATTTTTTTGATGTAGGTACGTTTCGATTATCTCAACAAGCTCTACAAAAACATGGACCAATTGTTTGTGCATATCGTCCTATTCTTCGATCGAAAGATGATTTTTCAACAATGGAAGGTGCTCGCTTATTTCCTGTCGTTGATAAAATGCCACTTGTATCCGATTTTTTTCGTGCTGATTGTCGAGCACGTGATGGAAGTTTCTATTCAAATATACATTCAGGTATTATGTTTGATGCTGGTTTACATATGAGGTAATTTATTATTCTATTTATCAAAATAATTAAAAACATTATTTTTTTTTCTTAAGACATATTTGGAATCCAATGGTTAAAACTCATTTGGGTTATAATATTTTAATGTTTGGTTTTGATTCTGTATCTCGTTTAACATTTATGCGTTTTTTACCAAAAAGTTATTCATATTTAATTAAAGAATTAGGTGGAATCGTATTAAAAGGTATGATATATAGAATTAATATATAAATTATTGAATATGATAATTATATGTAGGTTATAATATTGTCGGTGATGGTACACCAGCCGCATTATTACCAATTTTAACTGGACAAACAGAACAAGAATTACCTGAAGCTCGACGTGGTCGTGATGGTGCACAAACAGTTGATGGATTTCCTTGGATTTGGAAGAAATTTAAAGGTTAATATATACATGAATAAATCGTTTTTGAATACAAAAACATCGAAATTTTTAGATAATGGTTATATTACACAATGGGCTGAAGATTTACAAGCAATAGGTACATTTCAAATGCGTTTAAAAGGTTTTCAAGAACAACCTGTTGATCATTATGGTCGTCCATTTTATCTTGTTGCTGAATCTATGCGTACATCGAAACCATATTGTTTTGGTTCTTTAACACGTTTAAAATCAATGCTAAATTGGGTGCGTGATTTATATGATATGTATCCAAATCAACCGAAATTTTCATTTACTTTTCATGCTCAATATTCACATGATTCAAATAATCATTTACCCTATGGTGATAATGAATTACTTGAATTTTTAAAAATGATGAATAAACGTGGTCATTTTGATAATACAATATTTATTTTAATGACTGATCATGGTGCTCGTTTTTCAACATTAAGAAAAACATATCAAGGTAAATTAGAAGAACGTTTACCATTTATATCAATTCGTATGCCAACAAAATTTCAAGATAAATATCCTCATTTAATGTATAATTTACGTTTAAATTCACATCGTTTAACAACACCATTTGATTTACATGAAACATTTGAACATTTATTTGAATTTCATTCATCTGATCCCTATCAATCGAAAACGAATCGTTCCTATAGTCTTTTTCAATTAATACCTGAAAATCGTACATGTTCACAAGCTGATATTGAACAACATTGGTGTGCATGTTTAAATTGGAATAATATATCAATAAATGAAGCATTTATTCAAAAATTTGCAAATCAAGCTATAGAATTTCTTAATAATTTTGTATCAGATTATAAAGATCGATGTGCAAAATTAGAATTATATCGCATTAATAAAGCAAGTCAATTAGAAGCGAATGAACGTCTATTAAAATTTGTTGATTCAAGTGATAATGATGGACGTGTACCACGTTTTAATAATAATACATTAATAAATAATACGAAAAAATTTATATCAAATCAAACAGAATATTATCAAATACAATTTGAAACTATTCCTGGTCGTGCTCTATTTGAATTAACTGCTGAATATAATCAATTGAATGATATATTTATTATACGAAAACAACGTTTAAGTCGAATGAATAAATATGGACAAACATCAGCTTGTATTGCCTATAAAAGACCTGAACTTCGAGAGATTTGTTATTGTTCAAATTTGTTAAATCGTACGAACAGTTCTAATACTGTTTTTGTTGATACTGTTATAAATAACGAGAAAAAAGTAATAAAAACAATGAATATTGTTGCAAATCGCAGCAGTCTTCATCCTTAATATTAAATTTTCGATATTAATAAATTCTATTTTTTTAGATGATTTTAATTTTATTAAATTCTTCTTCTGTTTGTTTTTGACAAAAAAATATGTGTTTTATGAACACAAAAAAAATTAGATAAAGCATTCATGTGAACTAAGCTACCATTTTGAATGCCATAATTTGCTCTTCGCCAAGTGCTTTGAGAACAGTAACCTTAATCTGATCATTGCCTTCATTGTACTTGTCGAGCATTCGACGAGCAACGTCCGAACCTTGTTTTAATCTGATGTCACTACGTGTTGCACACGTATCGTCATCAAGTAATGTAACATAGCCATCAGCAGCGATCTGTATAACAATATAATCCTTTCGAGTAACTTTTGGTACTTGAATCATATGTCCAGTTGGACGAACATCTTCATATCGACGATCTGTAAATATATCGATACCAACCATATGAACCTTTGTATGACCATGTTTTCCCGGTTGAGAATGTGTTACTTCAACCACCTTTAACGGACGCCCGTTGAGCACGACAAAATCTGACTTTTTAATTGAGCCAACATCTTGTGGACTCGTATCCATACTAGGATCAATTGAATCGTTGTACGAGGCGATAGGTTCGGCAAAATTGAAATCAAGCGACGTCATTTTCTATACAATAAATTTCAAATTCACCAGTAAATAATTTCAAACAGGTTCTCTCTTTATATACTCTTCGATAAAAACTTACACAAGAATGAAGTAATTTCTAGTCTTGCATAATTACAGCGAGAAAAAAAGACAGGCGCAGTTTTTTTTGTTTTTTATCGCACACATCATGTGAGTAAAAAAATTTCGAAAGTACATGAATAATACAAAGTGAGTAATATAAGATTTTTTTTTTGTTGAAGTTTCAGTTTAGATATTCATATTTATTAAAAATGTCACATGTTTTCTCAGCAAATATAAGTGCCAACACTGCCTCCATTCAATGAGGTATTGTATATTTTATCATCGCATTGTATTTGGAATGTTTGTTTACCAGAATTGTTTTCGTTGACAACAATTAAAACTTTTTTCATATCATTGTCTCGTTGAAATGCAACATTCGGAAGTCCTGATACTATATTTGATCCAATTCTAATTGAATTAGGACGAACAAATTTAGCAGCATGTGCAATAATATAATAAGCAGGATTTCGTGGTGATAAAATTTGATTACCATCAATTGTTAAAGCACCTAAACATTGTGTACATCCACCAGGTGTATGTGGTTCTAATTTTGAATTAGCTGCTACATTCCATTCTAAAACTGTTCGTGCCCAATTTCGAGTTGCACCAACAATAAGATTTTTAACATGCCAAACTAAATCACCTTTTAAATTACCTGGTGCACCTACCCATTGTTCAGTAAAATATAAATTTTTATCTGGAAATTGTTCATGTACAGTCGATAAAGCATCAATAGATCCAGCATATAAATGAAAAGCGGATCCATCAACATATTGTTTCGCATCATGATCTTTGAATATTGTTACTGGATAATCTGGATGATCAGCATTATGATCATAAACAATTATTTTTGTATTTATAGAATGTTTTCGAAATATTGGTCCTAAACTTTGTTTAATAAATTGAGCTTGAACAGTTGCTATCATTAATAAAGATGGATTATTTCCTGGATGTAATGGTTCATTTTGAATTGTAATAGCATCTATAGTGATACCTTCTTTTTTCATTTCTTCTATATAACGAACAAGATAAAGTGCATAAGCATCATAATATTCAGCTAATAATGTTCCTCCAATACTATTTTTATTAGATTTCATCCATATCGGTGGGGACCATGGTGATCCCATTAATTTTATATTAGGATTAATAGCTAGAATTTCTTTTAAAATTGGAATTAGATATAATCGATCATATCCTAAATCAAAACGAGTCATATTCACATCAGTTTCACCTGGTAATAAATCATTGTAAGAAAAAACTTTTTCATCTAAATCTGATGCACCAATACTAATACGAAGATAACTAACACCTATGTTATTCTTATCTGTATTAAATAATTCTTGTAGAATTTGTGCACGTAATGTATTATCAAGATTATGTAAATGTAATGCACTACCACCAGTTAATGTATAACCAAAACCATCAATAGTTTGATATTTTTCATTTGCATTAATAGTTATTATATTATCAGCAGCATTATAGTTCGTATTGGGTAAAATAGAAGGTTGTTGTTGAAAGAAAACTTTAGCATCTGGATCTGTAAGCCAAAATTCAAGTTGTTCAGTATTTGAAAAAATACTAATAATAAGAATGAATTGTAAAGTTGATAGAATTTGTCTTTTCATCGTGATAAAAGAATGTCTATTTTGTTCTAATGATATATATACATGTATATATTATGATATTTACTTTAGATTACCGCTAGTTTTATTCTTTTATATCTAGTATTCAAGATCAATAAAATTTATTTCATACGAGATATATACTTTTATTATTCTATGAAATAATAAAAGTACATATACTAAAAATATTTTATTCATGATATATTATTTTCGTCAAAGTTGTTTTTACGTAGTCTATGTTGTCATCAGATTAAAAGAGAAATACTGATCTATATGAAAATAACGCATTATTTTAAAAGAAATGAAGATGATTATCTATATTCATACGATCGTCTCATTGTACAATGCCGTTGGTATTACTTTCAATGATTTTTAAAAAAAAAATATGTTTTATTAAACCAAGTTGTTGTGCAAGCTAGATAATTGTAATTCAATTATAATATCGTTTTCAGGATAGAAAAAAATATCTATGTTCTCTTAGATGAAACGATCATTATCTCTTAACGTCTCTTTTTTTAGTTGACTGTATTTATTACGATTGTGATTAACTTGCGAAAATCAACTGAAAACTGGTTAATATATTGACGTTAACTGAGTAAAACTTGAAAAGAGCATTCAAGACTTGCATCTTTTATGAGTACAAGAAAGAAATAATTTCAATGAGTTTCACATTCTTTAAATCTAAATGACTCCGAAAAATAATTTCCACTGTTTTATAAAAATACCACACTTTCTTTTTTCTTGATTTGCACTGGTCTGTTATTTTAAAGCAAACAAATATTTGTTGAGCGTTGATGCGCACTTTTTATGCTGCCATCCACTTCAAGAAGTGGCCTGCTAGAAATGTTTTTCTTTTTGTTTCTTTTTTTTTATCTTTTTCAAACTACCACACGCTTCTGGATGTTAGTTTTTTTCTGCGTCACACTTCTTATCACTACAGAATACGTAGGAACAAAAATTCATCTTCAATTTGCACAACTTTTTCTATTGTTATAAGGTAAGCAAAAGATAACACTGAATATGAGAACTCCACTGCGATACTGCTCAGGCATGTTTTAAAGAAAATATGCAATATTTTTTATCAAAAATATTATTTTAAAATTTCTCAGAGATATTTTAGCGAAACCAATACATTGGGAATAGGTTCTTTGACAGAGAAATTATACATTTCAATTGAAATAGTCTAAACTTGCGTAAGTGGGGAAAAATATAGTCTAAAGTTTTCACTTAATTAAAAAAAATGAAGTAGTACGACACTTATTTTTCATCGAGGCCATAGTTTGTTGAATAAGAAGTCATACAGAGCAATTTGGGGTATGGGTGTAGTTTATTATTCATTTTTCACATCCACACCACACCGTCAAGACAAGAGATACATTAATTTCCTCCGAATCCCATAGTCTTCTCGATAACTTTTCTACGAACTCAAAATCCTATCGAAAGTTAACACATTCTGTAGCGCTTTGTGGGCTAGAGAACTGCGAGTTCTTTCACACCCAAGTTTTTATGCGCATTTAACTTTAGATCAAATTTATATTGCGCTTTACAGTAGAATAGAGCTCTAGTACGAAAACAGCTTTATATCGACTTTTTCTCTTCCGAACAACTGAGAAACAAATGAAATCTTGATCTTTTACTTGGTTATAGATTCTGAGACATCAAGCTTGGATCTGAATTAGGCTAAAAATAATGCAAACCCCCAACTTTCTATCTGGAATGCATCATAACTCATAGGAGAACAATATAATGCTGAGCAATCTGCTTTTATTTCCGTCAGAAGCCAAACGATTGTGCATATAATAAGTGTCAGTGTAAAAAAATAGTTGTGGGTGAGCCTGAAGTGCAGAAAACGAAATAAATAAGCTTCTAACAGTCACCCTCACATCATCTCTTTCAGGAACATCTTTAGTGAGCTGATCTTCAATTGACCTACTCTTCTATCCATCATTTATTTAATAACGATACATGCTTGATGTAGCTACCTGTTGATCTACCTTATACCTAGGTATGCACCAAACCCTAACCGTTTGGGTATATAAGTTTAGGTTTGGTTATTGAATTTCAGTTTAGGTAAGAGTATGGGTTGGGATGTGGATGCATGAAATTAAAGAAGTGTCGCATCCACCCACTCCACACCCTCAAGCCACCTTTCTCACAATAGTATATATGCCGCATATTGTTTCTATTTTAGACTATAACTATTTTTCATCAATTAAATTACATAGCATTAAACAACATGGCATCAAAATCAGCACGTAAACAACAACATACGGACATTGATAATCTAATCACTTGTGCGATTTGTTTCGATTACTTTGTCGATCCACGCCTATTACCTTGTTCCCACACATATTGTCTTAGATGCATCCATCAGATTGCCTTAGCAAATCATGGTCAATTTAAGTGTCCTATGCGTGATGAAACCAGTATAGAAAGAGATGCTATCGACTCATTACCGATCAATCGAGCCGTGCGTGACATGGTTGAGATATTACCACATGTGGTGAATGCCACTGGTCAAAATAGACAGTCATGTAAATATATGTATCTAATGAACTGTTAGTCTAAAAACACTTAGATCGTGTTAAAATCTTATGAATACCAGAAGTTACCCCATCGGAACAGCATAGTTCTTCCCAAGAATATATGAGCAAAAGTCTTACTCTGAGATCCTGTGAAGGTTTATATGATAGAAAAAAAACAGTCGATATCGAAAATGTAAAACTATACAAGTTTCGTTCTAAATTCAAAAGGATTCGTATCGAATCCGCGTTTTGTTCCACAGATCTTTGACAAAACTTACAAGAATTCACTATCAAATATATTCACATCGTAAATTATTCGCCCTTTTTACTAATTTGTAGACTCCTTTTTTCATGAGATAATCAAATTTTTTGTTGTCAATCCTTTCATCTTTACTATTTACATTTTAGCTGTACCTCGGTGCGATGAATGTCAATCAGCTGAAGCTAAGCTCTGGTGTATTGACTGTGGAATTGGTTATTGTACAACATGTGGTACAACGTTTCATAAACGTGGACTTGCACACCATCGACTAGTACCTATTGGTGAGAAACCGATCGAAATCAAACGATGTGAACAACATCGTGACGAAAAACTTACGTATTGGTGTAATTGTGAAAAATTAATTTGTATGGATTGTCAACTACCCAAACAACATAAAGATCATACAGCTGTTCCAATATCCGAAGTGACAGTGGACATAACTGAAAAAGTTAGTATTCAATAATGAAATCATCAATTTTATAAAAATAGTTTTTAATTGTGTAGTTGAAAAGTGAATTCAGAGTGGCACAGGCATTCCTAAATCAAGCTATAACACAAAGTATGTCCTTAACAGATATGAATGAAAATGCAAACATAGAGTCGATTACTAATACCTTTGATGCTCTACGTAAGATGATCGATAATTACGAAAAAGCGCTGAAAAATCAAATTCGTGCTATCGAAGAAGAGAACAAGACATCGGCTGAAAGTTATCTGAAGCAATTAAACATTAAACAGAAAACATTTTCCGATTATAATAAAAAATTTGAAAACATTTTATCTACGAATGATCATACGCAGCTGTTGGATGCTAAGAAAAGTTTAACAAATTACTTGGAACAACTAATGAAAGAATTAAACGAACTCAAACTACCTATCAAAATTCAATATCGTGTTCAGGGTGTCGATCAGTTGCAAATAAGCATCGATAATATTCTCAAACAAGCACGCATTGTTGAGCTAATGTCAGGTAATTGTTTTAATTGGAGGAAATATGTCGACAACTAAAGTGTCTGTTGCGCGTTTACATGACATTGAGACGGAAGTTTTTGGAAATTTCATATCGTAAGCCATAATTGATGAGCCGATCCACAAGACTTAACTAGATAATTTGATTTTTGCCGAACAGCATAAGTTGTTGACTGAGATATCGCACAAGCATGAGCCAAAACGACACAGATGTCACATGGAAGTTATGTAATCCATTGATTTATACTAGTTCCTAGGGAAATATAAAATAAATTGGTAATTTTTACATGATAAAAAGATTTCGCACTTCAAATAGTAATGACAAACTGAAAGTTTCACTATATTTTCGAATTGTAAAGATGTTCTTCGATCTCCCGTGGAACTAGTTTTATAGGATGAAAGATCGGTAAACAGTTGGCAAATACAACATGAATATACATCTAATTTCAAATATACATGTCTCGCCTTCGTGGATTATCAGAAGGATGAGGGTCTGGGTGACTCTTCTTCGTCTACACCTACACCCTTAAGATGTTTCAGTTTCTTTTCTATATGAACAATAATATTTCATATTTAGAAAATCAAGCATTTGCGGCTCCTGCCATTTGCCGGCAGCCTCCTCAAACTTATTCATTATTAGTCTGATTTGATGATCATAAGATTTCAAAGTATCTAATTCAAATAAAGCAAAATAGATAAACCGAGCTTTCATTGTGAGTATCCGTCTATACCATGATTTTTCAATACATAATTGAAACAAACTTTTCGTTCTTAGATAAAAACATACATGAAGCGAATTTTCATCAAGAATGGTGGTCAGTGATATGATCGTCAAAGAAGTGTGGGATTATCCACCTTTCATATGATGTGAAAAACACAGTTGAACAGAACTAATTCAATTCACCTATGTTTTCGCATCATATCAAAGGTTCATACTCTTTCATTTCGTTCAATATCACGTCATTTGCCAACATTCGTCATGTTAATTGTGTTCATCTGTGTTTCTGACATCATACCAACGACTCACACTCCTTCATTCCATCCGATATCACATCAATAGTCAACAATCTTTAGAATAATTCTGTTCCTCGGTGTTTTTCACATCATGCCAAAGATTCACATCACTCCATTCATGCAATATCACAACATTAGTCAACATTCTTCAACATAATTCTGTTCACCTGTGCTCTAACATCATACCAAAGGTCATACACCTCTATTCCATCCAATATCACATCATTAGTCAACAGTTTTTACAATAATGCTGTTTATCTGTGTTTCTCATATCATACCAACGAGTCACATTCCGTCATTTCATCCAATATCACATCATTAACGAACATTTTTCATTACAATTCTGTTCATCTGTATTTCTGATATCATACCAAAGATTTACACTCCTCTACTTCATTCAATATCACATCTCATTAGTCAACATTCTTCAGCATAGTTCTGTTCATCTGTATTTCTGATATCATACCAAAAATCATACACCTCTATTCCATCCAATATCACATCATTAGTCAACAATCTTCAGCATAATTCTGTTCATCTGTGTTCTAACATCATACCAAAGATCACACACCTCTATTCCATCTAATATCACATCATTAGTTAACAGTCTTTACAATAATGCTGTTCATCTGTGTTCTAACATCATACCAACGAGTCACACTTCTTCATTTCATCC